>CAEGAD010063859.1:0-32678 GCA_903067055.1 Poeciliopsis paucimaculata
TGGTCCAGACAGAAGAGTTTGAGTTTCTCAGAGTGCAGACTGCAGAGATCCTCTGAAGCTCTCTGCTCTCTCTGCTGTAAGAAAGTCTCACACAGATTCTTCAGAGCCAGATTTAAAGGTGGATATTCTTTAGAAGATCTCCTCTTACAAACTGGACACTCTCTTGCTGGTTTATCTCTCCACCAGTTCTTCAGACACTCCTTACAGAAGCTGTGGCTACATGACAGAAGAACCGGATCCTTAAATATTTCCAGACAGACCGGACAGCAGAGATCATCGTCTGATCTGGAAGCCATTTTGTCTCAGAGTGAAGCTGAAACCACAGCAGACAGAACGTCAAACCAGGAAATCAGTTTCTCTCCTGTAGAAACTTTCTAAACTTACTTTCACTTTGATTTGCTTGTTTTTATCCCAGCAGCAGTCTGTGTTCCAGCGTGTGGTTCCTCAGTTTTCTCTCTGGTTGCCTTCAGTCTGTCCAGACTCAGTAGTTTGGTGGAAGGCAGGTGGCAAAGGTGATCCTGGGTGTTTTCTTTATGAGTTTTTTTTCTCTCTGAACTATTTCCTGTCTTTTTTCCCAAGGGTTTCTGTTTGAATTCCAGTCTTGAGATGTGGCGCCCTCTGGTGGATTTCCTGTAAATCTGTGGTTTTTGACAAAACACTGCAGTGTTTGATGTGAAGGAAAACCTTTCCTTCTAGCAAATCTGGTTCAGAATAAAAATAATTTAAAAAATGCTATGATGGAAATTTGACTGATTTTTTGACATTTTTATAATATAGCTAAAAACTGAGACGGTGTCATTGCAGGAAATATTGTAAATGTAAACGAAAATAATCTTAAGAAATTCAGAAAATGTAATCAAAAGCCATGAGAGTATAATAGAAACTCCTCCATTTTTAATGGAGGAGTATCAACAACACTTTCTTGTTGTTTCAAATATTTAGAAACAGGTTTTATTGCACCTCCATGCACTGATTTGTTCTTGGATGGTTCAGAATCATTGAAAGTCATCATAATGTAGAGCTGAGTATCATCTACATAGCTATGCTAGCTAATCTTATTTCTTGTTTAGGTGTTAAATAAGAGAAGCCCCAATATGGGGCCCTGAGGGACCCCACATGTGATTTTTGTCAGCTCTGATAAAAACGGACTTATTGACAAAAAGAAATCCCTTTTATTGTAAAATGATTGGTTACCGGTACAAACACATCATAAACAAGTTGAATCTGATTATTTTAGATTTTTGTACTTTGTAAGTTTTGGTTCTGAAGCCTCTCTGAGCTCGTTTTACCATTCCAGCCGTTTGATAATGTTGCTAAATGCAGCGATGCAGGAGGTCTCAGGTTATCCGACACATGAAGCCGAGTGCTAAGTGATAAAGAGATCCGCTGATTTTATTATTAATATTTTGTTATATATCCTTTGCTGGCAATGACAGAGGTCAGAGGTCAAATGTTTTCTGTAAGTCCTCATAAGGTTGGCACAAACTGTAGCTGGTATTTTAGCCCATTCCTCCATGCAGATCTCTAGAACAGAGATGTTTTTGGGCTTTCAACTCCCTCCGAAGGTTGAGATCTGGAGACTGGCTAGGCCACTCCAGGACCTTAAATGGGTGTGTGAGTGTGTGGCTGTCCGCTGATGGTATGACTTGATTTTTTTTTACTCTTTTTATTAGGACAGTCATTGTCCTATAATGATTTTAAAATATTTAGAAAATTATTATATGCGTTATCCGTGACATTTTCTTTCAATACGGACACCCAGCTGGTTTAGATATATTATTTTTAAATGTGTTTATGGATTCAGACCTTATTCTTTTAAAACATGGATTGCTGTCACTCTTATCTTTCATGTAACAGTTGTCACATGCAACAAAAACAGGTAAGTGATAATTAATATCATTAACTAATAATCCAGTTATTGAACTCTTATGTATTAAATTAGTAAATATATGATCTATTAATTTTGTGCTGTTAAATGTGATCCTGTTAGGTCTTATAATTTGAGGGAAAAGGCTCAGATTGCATTTAGGATTAAATATTAAAATCCTCAGACTCAAGTCAGGACTTGAACACTAACATCACTTCCAAACATAAGAAACATTTTTTATAAAATTAAAATATAACACTTTGTCTATTCCCTCAGAATAAATTGTGGACAGTCAGTGCAGAATTAGTATTTTGACTGCATAATTTCCAAAGTCAGGCATTTATAGCTGCAGTGTGTAACTTTTATAAAAAATACATTTTTTACATATTTGTGAAAAACGTCACCATTTCATGACAGTACGGCATGAGATAGATAATCTGTGAAAAGATCAAACTCCTCCATGAGCTACTATTGAGGTTTGGTGTAGCGCTTTAGCATTAGTTTAAGCTAAATGCCTTAGTGTAGCATTTTAGTGTTAGCTACTGCTAAATACCATGTTAGCTATGGCTAAATATCATGTTGGAGTAGTGCTTTAGCATTAGATAGTGCTAAATACTGGGTTTGTGAATAACTTTAGCATTAGTGGAATTAATGTTTATGATTAGTTCTTTAGGGTTTTTAATTAGTGGTGCCCACCACGTGTAAATGACTTTATAAACTCCTGGAAGTTTTCTTGGACATTCCAGTAAAGCAAGCAATAAATTCAGGGAACTTTCACATCATCATTTGGGTTTTAACCGATCTGTGAAACTTTCATCAAACTGGGTCCTCAACAGGAAAACCAAAGGCTGATCACAAGAATCAAGGTGCAGAAATGGTCTAGTCAAAGACCAGACCTCAACCTGACTGAAATGCTGTGGTGGTCAGTCACTGCTGCTGAAAGTGTGTCTAGAACCTGTTGGGTCATGTAGTTTGGACTTGTTTTCCTCCAGAACCTGGTTCTGCAGAACCTGTTCAGGAGGTTCTGGTGTGTTAGCAGCAGATCAAAACTCCAACTCAGACGAGGATGATCACACCAGGTGGGCGGAGAGAGGCGCGAAGAGAGGAAGACGGAGGGGAAGTGGTGAGGATGCCTTTCAGCAGCAGCAGCAGTCGGCTCTTCGTCTCTCAGCAGCTCAGCTCACGTCAACCTGCTGCTGGAGTTTTCTCACGCCACAACTCAGCTTCCTGATGCTTCAGGTAAGACTTCTGCTCTTCCTCACACATCCAGCCTCTACCTGCCGGCTGTTGGGTTGACGTTTACCCGGCCGGTTCCACTCATCCGCCGTCCGGCCGGTAGGCTGGGCGTCCCGCTGCGAGAACATGAGCTGAAGATTGTATCACAAGAGGAAATCAGCTCCACTTCCTCAGCCAGACACTAAAAAAGTAAAATATCTGCTACCAGCTTGGAAGGAGCACTTTGTGACATTTACATACATGTAAAGGCAGCAGGCAGGTTTAAATATTTGCTTTCCCTCACCTGAGCGTCTAGTTAAACACAGGCCTGTTTGCAGTTTACACCCAGCTCTAATGGAGGCCTCTTCATCACAGATACTCCAGCTACAGGAGCTGTTGGTTTAACACCGGGTAACTTTTAAAAATACAAAGTCACAACTGAAAATAGAGGATTATGAAATAAACGTTACGGTTCCTCAAACAGTGAGCTCAATGAGAAATGTATTACTTTATTGTTTTGTCTCATCAAACTAATTGATTTTACTCCTTAGTCAGCTTTAATCCAAATCCAGTCCATTTGTTGTTTCATTTGGGGAGGTGTGAATGCACAACTGGACCAAAACCCAAACTCTGGTCCACCAACAAACCTCGGTCTGGGTTCAGTTGAAATGAACTCTGGTTCGGATTTAAAGCATATGTGAACACCGAGTGGCTCGGAGACTGCTCTAGGAGCAGATAGTGGACTACAACACAGAGCATTCTGGGAAATTTAAGCCAAAACAAACATGTGACACTAAAGCTAGCAGGAGAAATGTCTCGTGGTCTTTTACCAAAAACAAAATAAAATTCAACAACCACTAAAATCTCCTGCCACTCCATTTTTGTTTGCATTTCATGAAGAAGAAAGTTTCACGCCGTGTCTTCTTCAGAGGTTTTTGTTTTGTGTCCTTCAGTCGTTCTTGGTGCAGTGCCACCACAGGCGAGGAGGGGAACAGAGGTTTCAAAGGATTTGGTCGGTTTGACTCAGCGCAGTTTGAAAATGTATCAAAGTTGCAAATTTGGTCCCAATTGAAACCAAATAAATCAAATGAGATAGGAAAACAACTTGAAGATTAAACAAAACATTTTGGATCAGTTTTAGTAGAGATGCAGTCTACAATGTGTTGAGGCCACACATCACACTCCAATCTATGGAAATACAAGAATAGATGAAACATAAAGTAATTTTACAGGTTCAGGATTCCAGAGAACCAGTGTGCACAAATGGAGAAACCAGGAAGTGTTTGGCTCATCAAAATTACCTCATCAAAAAAGTCTCAAACAACTGAGAACAACATGTGGAGCTCTGGACGCGTCACTGCCTCTGTTAGGGTTCATGACTTAACAACAAGAAAGAGAGACGGGAGGGGCACCCTTCTGCTAATCTACTAATTAGCACATTTAGTGCTTTTGCTAACTTTGAAAACTTTTTAGCACACTTAGCTTCCCTAAGTGTGCTAAATTAAGCACTAATTTGCTGGTTTGCATAAAGTTCAACGTCGGTGTTGAAGCTTTTGTTATAAACTTCTAAGAATTCTTCATGTATGTAGATGTTTACATTCATGCTCTTATTTTGAAATCATCTCCCCGCTTTGTACTCAGAGTACAGTAAACAGTTTAAAATCCACTGATGTCCTGCAGGCTTTCTGACTGAGTCCCTACTGTGATGGAATAAGTTGAATTAGCATCAGAGCTAGCAAAACTTAACCTTAAACCGTTAAGATCCTCCAGTCTCAGTGGATCAAACCAGTAAATGACCATCATTAGACTCCAGTCTGCCTCTATGGGAATAGTCATCAAACACCAAGTTGGTTGTGTTTTATTTAACTCAAGGAATCAAGTTAAATTAAGAACCATTGATCCAACAGACAGTAGACAGATTGTGTAGTGGTTGTTGTTTACATTATACAACCTGATGTGGAGGTAAAGGGCACAGCAGCGCTAACTTCCTCACTTTCAGAACCCAGACTTGACACTTCTTCATCGGGTCCATTGTTCGGCTTGTTTCTTCTTCCACAAGGTGATTTTTGTTTGTCATTAGCATTTCACCATGAGGGGAAATAACTAAAAATAACTTTTATGGTTTCCTTACTTTAGTTATGTCTCACCTTTGCTAGTGGCCATTTTTGCAGCGGTAAAAGCAAACATGCTGGAGCTTCAGTTGGGTTACTGGGTAACAGGGTGAGCTCAGCTGGGGTTGCTAGGTAACGGGCAGTGCCTGCTGATTTGTAACTCAACATGCTGAAGGTTATGGACACCAGAAACATGAACTTGTCACCAAAAAACAGCTGTGTGATTTTGTTTTAGGCACTTTACTGTCTTTAGAACCAGTAGTGGCAAAAATAGAAGGATAAACAAACTTCTACATCTTGCTGAAAAGTTGCTTGTTATGGAAAAGTTATTTATTTCAAGTGTACTAATATGTTTGGACTAAAAAGTCTTTTTATTAAAATAATTAGGTAAAGATTGTTTTGCATTGCGAGTGTCTTTTTTTATTATTATTTCTGTGTTTGCCTTAGTTATTATTTGTGATTTGATGAACTTCGTTCTGTTTTCCTTAGATTATCGTCTCTCTCTCTTTTCACACCTGCATCCTGTTAGCCAATCAGCTCCAGAGTCTCTCCCAGTATTTAACCTCCTCTCTGTTACTTCCTGTTTGTTTACCGGCTGTTGTGCCACATGTCTCCTCATATGTAAGTTGTTGTTTATTTGTCATTAAATTCACTTTTGCTTCCCTCTTAATCTGCTACGCCATCTACAAATCAAATCATCACCCAGAAACCAAAAACTCTCTTTCAGTCATGTTTTTATGAAAGGTTTATTCTTCCCTTCAGTTTTTTTCTGCCTTGTATATCAATATGGAAACTAACATCAAGCTGTGAGAGCAGATCCCTGAAAAACGTTTCTCTTTTTTTTTTGACGACCCTCCTCGACCCAGTTCGCCTCTCCGCGAGTCAAAACCACAAAACCACATCCTGAAGCAGAAGCTTAAAATAAACAGAGCTGGTTGTCTGTGCCGCTTTCTGCAAGTTTACGCATCGCTCCAAAACATTTAATCTGAAAGATATCTTTAAAACAAGATAAAATGTGTTGAGTATGAAAGTGCCTCTTATATCAGACACCAAAAGAAACAAAAAATGAGTAGAACAAAAATATTAGTTTCATAATTTCTGATAATTTTTTGTAGAATAAAACGCAATATTTTGCTCTAGATGAAAAACTGAGTTTTTACAATATAGCAAGCTGGTTCAGTGATTATTTTAGGTTTTATCTACTTACCAGAAAATAGCTGGCTAAGCTAATGCTAGTTAGCTAAGCTAGGTTACTACAAAATTACAATAGCCATGTGTGAATTTGATAAATGCAATAAAAATAAATATGATGCTGGAAGGTTTTCCAGAAATGAATGTATTGTTTATTTAAATTTCAGGTCTGTAAACATGTTAAGATTCACTATTTATCAGATAAAACTGTTGTTAGCTAGTAGATGGTAGCATTTTCTGTCTTACAGGCTCCTTTCACTCATTTACTATTATGCTAAAGTGATGAAAAATGTTAAATAAAACTTAAGAGTTCAAGAGCAAAATATGTGCATGAAAAACATATTTAATTATGATGCTCTGAGTCGTCAGTTCCTTTGAAACGTCACCATTTCTCTCCTTTACTTCTGTAATACTTGGTTTATTTTTCTGCTAGATCATTTGAGCAGAGCTTCTCTTCTGCAACATGCTAACCTCATCCAGAACCTGGATTTGAACCCAGAACCTTCAGAGCCAAGAACACAGATGTTGAAACTTTCTCAGTCATGAACAAGCCTTTGTTTTGTCCCGGGTTGCGTTTTGGGAAACTCAGGATTTAAGCTGTAAGCCCTGATTGCTGCTCATTGTTATGAAAGTGGGAGATTTTTGTGTGTGCAACAGGTTTTACAATCCTTATTAATCAGGACTAAGGGTTATTGTGGAGGAGCTACAGGCTTACAAAAAATGTAAAGTACCTCAGAGTTATGGAGTAGCTCAGACAGAACAGCCTGTACAAGATCAGGCTCCATGCAAGGAAAATAATTAACATCTTCTTTTGGTTTCTACAAACCAAACTCGTATGATTATATTCATGCAAATGTCTTCTTCTCTACAGGAGCTGCCAGCTGGGGAAATGAAGTTTCCATGAAGCCCATCAGTCGTAAAGCTGTGCATCGTTGGTTCATTCATTAGTGAGCGCAAAAAAAACAGGAAGTCAGTGAAAGTTGGAGGAAGAACAGCCGAGCTTCCCTTTGAATAAGTTCTCTAAATCCAAAAGATGTCAACAGAGACCATCGACAAGGAAGTAAGAGGAACCAAAACCTCTAAAACGTCAAAGGATCACAAAAAGGTAAAAACAAAAAAAGTCCCATCATTTGTCAAATTAGTTCTGACTTTCTAGTAGATTTTTATACTACTATCTCAAAAATATTTAATTATCGACAGTATTTTTAATGTTGAAATGTTAGGTGCAACTTTCTCCCTAAGTTTCATGTCAGTCGTTTATCAATGCAAATGTTTTGGTATCAGACCAAAATATTTAAAAGGTTTAGCCATGACAATGAGTTCACTTTACTCTACTTATAAGATTTCAATCAATAGTTTAATTAGATAAAATAATCCATTATTAGTCCTACAAGTGAGAAATTTAAGCCGCTACAGCAGAAAGTGGAAATAACAAAAGATTAACAGAAATAAAACACAGGATAGAGCAGAAAAACACCATACTAGCTAACCTAGAAATTCAAATATGGATGTTTCAATATATTGTACCTATATCTGCAGCAGTTGAATTAAAACAACCAAACTGTCTGGAACATTTTTACAAATCTGTGTTGAATCCATGATACGACTTAGGACAGTCCCTGCTGGTGGTTGATTATAATAATTGATCTGCTGGGCAAATTGGGACCATTTTTACAACGAATGGTACTGATGTCATCAAGGTTTTCAAAAACTAATTTTGAGCAACCTCACAATATCTTGTTAAAATTCGTTTTGAAAGTGAAAGTATGTAAATAACTTTAGATTTTTCAAGGCGACTGTAGATCTTTGTGTAAAATGGTGAGTTTTGAATCTTAACTCCTAATTTTATAATATTCTGATGATCTATGTTTTTGTTTTTTGGTCAATATTAAACTTTTACAAATAAACATTTCTGGGGGTTCCTAAGCCAATTAACTGAGTTATTGAAGCATTCAAGATTAAAATGTGGGAGTTATCTTTAGGCTAACTGTAACCATCAAAATCTCAATTCCTAACTTTGTTGAATCTATAAAATGTAGTTTCCCTTAATCATTTTGACACTTAAATCTTATCATACAGTGCTGAACATTACATTTCATTATTTAGCACTTAGAAATATAGATGTTTGGTTAAATAAACAAGTTCAGCTGTCTTCTACAGTAAAAGCTAATTTTGTATAGTTTGGTGTTTATGTGTTGCCAAATGTAAAATATTGTCAATAACTTTCTTTTTCTTTTCTTATTTCCTTCTCGTTTATGCAAGCTGCTTGCTAGCTTTAAAAAGCTGCTTGCTAGCTTTAAAAAGCTGCTTGCTAGCTTTAAAAAGCTGCAGGCTAGCTTTAAAAAGCTGCTTGCTAGCTATAAAAAGCTGCAGGCTAGCTTTAAAAAGCTGCAGGCTATAGGCGGGTGTCACTTTAAAAATACAAACAAATTGACACAGATAAGATCAGATAACACGCTGAACTAGTCCAGTATATATGAAGAGAAACATGATATTGTGTTTTTCCCCGAAATGGCTCTAGGCTATTTACACTAACGTTCAGTTAGCAAGTGGTGCTAACCATTAGCGGCTACACGTTAGCATAATTCCAAACAACAACAACACGGGCTCTGTGTGAGGCTGAAAGCGGTTAAACATTTGTTTGTTTATGAGGTCACTGCCACCACTGAACATGTTTACAAGCTAATTAACACGAAGCTAAGTACAGCTGAGGGAGTCAACAGAGTCATTAACATGATTCATCCCGAGGGGAACGTGCTAACCCCGACACTTTTAACTAGACCAAATGTTAAAGATGCTAAATATAGCCTGTTCGTGAGGGGGAAATGTAAAGGTTATGCGTGGAGAAGACAAGATAGAAGTAATTAGTTTCTTTTTATTATTTATAAATGTGTCTGTCAGCCCACAGCAGAGGCCCTGAAAGGAGCCATCCAGCTGGGAATCGGCTATGCTGTTGGAAACCTGAGCTCCAAACCCGACAGAGATGTTCTGATGCAGGACTTCTCCATGGTAGAAACCGTCTTCTTACCCAGGTAAACATTTACATGCAGTACAAATATTGATAAATTAAGATCAACTGTTAGTTACCCACTGGTGGATTTTATTAAGGGTGAAATGGCTCACCACCCAGGGCGGCACATCCCATGGCGGCGGCTGCACTCTGAAGAAATGTTCTATTCTTAAATGGATGCAGAATGGATTAACATACAAACTGGTCAAACATGGACTGAATTAATGTTTTATATGCTGTTGCATTGTGTCATAATGAAATAATATGCCTATTTGTGTTTATTCATTAAATGGAGGGAAAGATACAAAATAGTTATTTTTCAACCAAATAAATTGAAGTAAAGCCCCTAAAGGATTGAATTTTCTGTTTCTCTGAGGTGTAAATAAGACCTTCTGTTCTACCATCACAAACATAAATGTATGATTTCCTAAATGCTACTGGGACTTACCTTACAGATGCACTATAGTTGTGTCTGACATGAATTGTTAGTGTGATAATATGAAAAACCAGAACATTTTAGATAGAAATCTAGCTGGTTTCTGTCAGAAAAATTAAAGCGGGTGTTTGAGCTGAATAATAATCCACAATTTATGGTGGAAAAGATTCACCAGGTGGAAAATCAACTTTATTAGTCCAAACAAAATATTTGACCATAATGTTGTCCAGATCTAATGACAAAAAAATCCTGTTAGGTGATTCTAAGAGAAGAAAGTGAAAAGTTTAACTCCAACCTAATGAAATGTAATAGATTTTGTCCAGCTAGTTTCCAGTTGCACAAGTATTACCAACATGTGTTCCAGTGATTGTGGCACAGTTTACTTTGTATGAAATATTTTTATTACTTGAGCTTAAATCCTTCAATATAGAACAAATTAATGGAGGAAAACACAAGGTGTTGGTTTAGTTTTACAAAAACAAGCCGTCACCCTTCCAGACATTACCTGGAAACGTGATGACTTTAGCAGTGCTTGGTTTACCCTCTGACTGGTCAAACAGCCTCACCAGTTAACTAACTTCTATTTTTATTACTATTATCTCCAGTGATGGCAGCAACCTGACTCCGGCGCATCATTTCCCAGATTTCCGGCTGAAAACGTACGCACCGCTGGCTTTCCGCTACTTCAGGGAGCTGTTTGGCATCAAGCCTGACGACTATCTGGTGAGCTGAAACCACAGCGGCAAACTGACTCGTCTCCGTGGTGATGCGAGTTTCCTTGTAACTGGTTGCGAAATGGTCCGACTGTTGCGTGTCTCTGTCTCAGTACTCCATCTGTAAGGAGCCACTGATAGAGCTGTCCAACCCGGGCGCCAGCAGCTCCTGGTTCTACCTCACCAGCGACGACGAGTTCATCATCAAGACGGTGCAGCACAAAGAGGCGGAGTTTCTGCAGAAGCTGCTTCCTGGTTACTACATGGTGGGTTGCTGAGTAAAACGTTTCCCAACAGTGACATCACAGACGCTCGGCTTTCCACAGAGCTGACACTTTTCTGACACTTAAATCTTCTAGATCACGTATATAACCAGAATAAAAACTGAAAGCTGTTTTCAAATCAACATTTAATTTAATAAGAAAAAAAAATAATGAGAAAAATACTTTTAAATTCACCTATTAAGCTTCTTTTTTAACAGGTTAGGATTGGTTCATGGCCTATACAAAACATGTTCATTACATTATTTGTACAAAATAAATCTTAGACAATGAGATTTTAGCTGTTTTCCCCACCTAATAGAAGTATTTTATATGCAGTTTCTTTTTTTTGTAAGTAATAACATTCACTTTGTCATTCAGCACCATGTCAAAGATGGTGCAGAACCAACTTTTATGACATTATCACATAAAAACATCAACATTTTTAAAAACGGCATGTACAATAAGCAGTGGTACATATTAAAAAAACAAACTTTTACAAATACAACTGAGAGCAGAAGGATCTGGATGGCATGTTTTGGTTTAAATAAAAGAAATCATAATTTAAAAATGTTTTTATATTTAATCGAGCTATCATTAAGTTTTGTTCTATTTTTGTTGAACAAAACAGGAAAAAAAAGAATGAATTTCCAGGGAAAACATGCTTAAAAATAACAATTAAACTCCACTGGGTCTTCATGTCTTCCCTGTTTTGTCCTCATTTCAGAATCTGAACCAGAACCCGCGGACGCTGCTGCCCAAGTTTTACGGTCTTTACTGCATCCAGTGCGGCGGCGTGACGGTGCGCGTGGTGGTGATGAACAACGTTCTGCCTCGAGCCATAAAGATGCACTTCAAGTACGACCTGAAAGGCTCGTCCTACAAACGCCGCGCTTCACGCAAGGAGCGCGTGAAGAACTCGCCGACGTTCAAAGACCTGGACTTCCAGGAGATGCACCAGGACGGGCTTTTCTTCGACCCGGACACCTACAGCGCCCTGATGAAGACCCTGCAGAGGGACTGTAGGGTGAGCAAATATCTTAGCACATTTGAGGCAAAACTAACTTAAAATTAACAGTTTAGTTGTTTTAAATAAATATCCCTTAATACTGATGAAAAATAATTGTAAGTAAAATAATCTTTCAGTGAAACAAAACAATTTCTTATATGGGAAAATGTCCCACTGGTTGATTATTTTTCTTAAATCTCTTATGATTACTACAGGCTCATATTTCTTGCTGAAAAGTTATTTTTAAGTTAATAAAAAGGTTTTTTGTTTAACCTTTTTAAACTTTAATACCAGCTTTTGTGTCTCCCAAAGTTTATTTTCTGTCTTTTTAAGCTAGAAATGCTTCAAACAATACTTTAAAAAGTTACATTTCAACAATTATGAAATACTTTAACACTTTTTTTTAATTTTAAGTGACCTAAGATATTTATAATAGAAACTAGATTAAAAATACTTAAGACAACAGCTTTTAACGGTGTCATCTACACTGGGATGTGGTTGGTACTGCTGACTAAACGTTAGCAGTGCTGCTAACCGGAAAGCGCTAATCATAAATATTACTTCCAGTATTGCTAAAGGGTTTTTCCAACTCCGCATCGTGTCTGTGTGAGCAATGGGAAACTCCTGGTCTGAATTCAACTCTGCAAAAACATAAAATCTCACCAAGTGCTTTTTAAATCTAGTTTCTATTCAAATATCTTTTGTTGAACATTTGAAATAAAACAAAACTTGCAAGTGACTGTTCAGCAAAATGTAGGAGCTTTTTATGAATACATAATTCCTTAAGTTTTGGAAAAATAGTAAGAAATGATATCATTTACACCAAGACATTTGTCTTGGTTGTGTATTTTTCTTATGCTGTACTTTTTACTATTACTCTAGTAATTTTATTATGAAGTATTTCTACTCTTGAGTAAAATTTCTGGATTTTCTAAGAACTGATTGAAAAACAAACATATTTTAAGTAAAAATTAACCAGACAGACACAGACCTGCAGTTTCTGTTAAAGCTTTATAAAATTTTATGAAAGAAACTAACTGGAAATTTTTTTTTGCCTGATTCTGGGTTTTTTTTGTTGGTTTTTTTTTGTCATACGAGTTATAATAATAACAAAATTTCCACTTAAACTTATACTTTGATCCATCTGAGGATGCAATTTTTAGATATTAAATGATTATTTGATCAGACTTTTTACAAAATACTTTTTTACTCTTAGTAATTTCTTGGACGGCTACTTTTTACTTTTACCTGAGTAAAACTGACGGTTACTGTTTGTTTTAGTTAGAAAGGCCTAGTCAAAGTCACAAAAGTGGTTGCATTTGCATCATATTGCAGTAGAAAAAACTGCAGAAGTTTCCAGAATCTATATTTTAACTTTATGTTTCCACGTAACTGAAGATCATGTGGTTCTGAAATACGGAAATGAAGGTTCATGAACACAAAGGGAGCGATGCTAACTGATTAAACGTCTAATAGAAATAAATCTGAGCTTACACAGAAATATTCATTAGTGGTGAGAGACTCAGCAGCTGGAGCTTATTCCCACTATCAGCTCATTTTACTTGCTTGTTGTTCCATCAAATTCCCCGGACCAAACACTCAAAGAAATTGAGTCTCAATCAACTTATCGCTTCAGTCCACAGCGGGTTTCGCTCTTTGCTCCTCGCTAAGCCGATGATCGCCGCACAACTCCCCACTTTGATGACGTTACGTAACACAACAGAGCAGCAGACTGCAACTCGCCAACATCTCTGCTTCTCTGTCTGTTGTTTTATTAAACAGAAACAACAATGGCTACTTGATTAAGAATTAGCACCTGATCAGCTCTAACCGGTCGGCTGTGTGTAACATCAGTCTGTGTGTTGGGTAACTGGGGGTATTAAGAGTCTCTTTGTTTGTGTTCAGAGGCTTAGAGCGTACTGTACTTTCTGGTTTAACCTTTTTAAACTTTAATACCAGCTTATGTGAATCCCAAAGTTCATTTTCTGTCTTTTTAAGCGAGAAATGCTTCAAACAATACTCTAAAATCCTCACATTTCAACAATTGTAAAGGATTTTAACTCTTCATCCCTGTTTAGGTTTTTTTTTTCAAACTGTATGATGTAATGTTCAATGCAGACTTCTAAAGTGGATCTTCACATCCACCTGCTAATATCTGAATTCTGCAAATTTGCTCTAAATAATGTTATAATTGCCTATTTTTAAGTTCAAACACCAAATACTAAACATGCATCAACACATGCAGTGGAAACTGTCTTGGCACTAACGCAGAAGCTAATAGCTACAGACTTGGCTAATAAACTAGATTCTGATCAAGCTAACGGCTAATCAGAGTCAAGCTAACAACTATTTGCTGTTAAGCTAAAAAGTACAAATCAAAAATTTAGTGTCAAGCTAATGGCTAATCATGGGTTAGTGAAAAAACAAAGAAACTTCAGTTTGAAAAGTCAAAAATTAACTGCAGGACAATATATATATGTATATATATATATATTCCAGAAGAAAATGCAGAAATTTCTGGTTTTGAAAAGTCAAATTTTCAATTGCCTGAGTTGCAAAAATTATACATTTTTAACTTTTGAAACTCTGAAATTTCCTTGTTTTGGTTTTATTTTGTTTTATTTTATTTTTCTTGTTTAATGACAGTAATGCTCCATTGTAAGTATTGTACTAATACTAGTATTGTACTAATACTGCAAGCAACAGTGGGAGGAAAAAAACAACTTTATCAGTTAGCGTAGCAAACTTTTGAGAAAATAGAAAACACTTGTGGAAACTGAGAAATCATCTATAGAAATAAAAAGCTTTAAATCTTGAATATTTTGGTCTATATATAGGGTGACTGTTAGCATTAGTTAGCTTAACTAATGAGAATTCCTCATCCATGCTCCAAAAAACAATTTTAACCGTCTTCTAGCTGGTATTCAGTGCTTCTCCTGACTTCTGGCTCTTCAGGTCCTGGAGAGCTTCAAGATCATGGACTACAGTTTGCTGCTGGGCATCCATGTGCTGGACAGGAAGCCGCTGAGGAGAGGGAACCGCTGCGACAGCAGGAGAGGACAGAAAGTCCTTTACTCCACCGCCCTGGAGTCCATCCAGGGGAACCTGAAGGACCCAGAACCGGTCGCAGACGACGACACGTGAGCAAACGTTTCATTATAAAAAACCTGGGTTATTCTCCAATCAAACTAAATATATCAAAATAATGGTCACTTCTCTCTCCAGGCTGGGTGGGATTCCTGCAAAACACAAAGATGAAAACCTGCTCATCTTTTTAGGAATCATTGATATTCTTCAGTCATACAGGTAACAAAAAACACAGATAGTGCTTTAGGAGTAAATTTCAGCCAAAAATTTGAGTTTTTTAGATTAATCTCAGAAATTTTCAAGAAAGAAACTTGGAAATTTCTTTTTCCTTTGAAACTCAGAAATTTACAAGTTCTTTAGAAAAATTGACAATAACCTGAAAATGTTTATTTTTTTCTCGCAACATTTCCACTTCACTTTTAAAACTGAAATCTAATCTCAATTTCTTTTCTTGCAAATTTTTGATATTTCAAAAATTTCCTTGTTTTTTTTCTAGAAAACTTTGGAGATTTATTTAAAATTTTAGTTATTTGTCAGAAAAATTATGGACATAAACTTTTGTTCATCTTAACATCTATAGAGTGTAGATCTAAAGAGCTGATCTGTTTATTGCTTTTGGATTAACCAATAAATAGTTGGTTAATCCATTAACAAAAAAAACAAAAAAAAAGATGGGTTTTTTTTTTGTTTGTTTTGCTTTTTTATTTTACAGAATTTGAACCAGATGAATTTCAAACTGACACTTGAGTTCTGTGTTGAAAAAGAAGTTGTTTTTTTTTATCTTAAAAGCATATTTAACATATTTGTTCTGTTTTGGCTTAATATCTGCTCTTAGTTGGTTGTTCTTTCACCAATTGTCTTTTTTGAGTCCGTTAGTAATTAGTACGCTGCTAAATTAGTTGATAAATTTGATCATGATTAGACAGACTAATCATTTCGGACCTAATTTCTTTATATTTTTAATTTCAAATGTTTTGTAATTCCTTAAAATGGATCTTTAGGCACGTTGTATTGTTTTCTGCTGAAATTTGATTGATCTTATTTTATTTTGTTTTTCTTCAGGTTCATTAAGAAAGTTGAGCACTCCTGGAAGGCTCTCGTACACGACGGGGTCGGTTTGTAAGCCTGCACTTCTATTTTACCCACAGATTCATAAAAACGTTTTTATTTGACCGTTTCTCTGCCTACAGGACACCGTATCGGTCCACAGGCCCGGTTTTTACGCAGACAGGTTTTTAAAATTCATGGGAACGACTGTTTTCAGAAAGCTTCATCGTACGTTTAACTTTCTGCTTTATTTACCCTCCGTTTATAGTCGGTTTGTGTTTCATGGGTTTGTATTTTCTGTTTTTCTAACGTCAGCTTTAAGGGGAGCGTCTTCGAAGAGGAAGAGGAGTTCCCTCCACGCAGGGAAGTCGGCGTCTCAGGAGTTTCTGTCCACGCAGAAAGAAAAGGAGAAGGAGGAGAAGAAGGCGCAAAGCATGGACAACCTGGATGGAAACTGTAACATAAACTTTACCTCCATTAAAAAAAAATAGTTTATTTTTTTATCCTTTCTGATTCACTTTCTGGTGTTTAACAGTTTACAGTTCCTCCAAACAACCAGATCTTCTCCCCAAATCTGCTCTGACTGAATCCACCCGGAACGACGAAGAGGAAACTGAAAACAGGTACTTTGTCTCCATGGCAACCATCTTGCCTCACATCCTGTTGTTTTCAACAATAACAGGGAAAAAAAAAACTTTGTTTCCTGATATGAAAACCACAAATACTGAACTCGGTTGACCTGATATAATTCACCTGATTTTGATGTAAAAAATAATTTTGGAGTCATTTTATTAAGAAGTCTTACATCCAAAGTGACAAGAATTTGTGTTTTTAAAGCAGATATTTTCTCCTAAAATGCACAGAGGTGGGTAAAGTATCAAAACATTTTACTCAAGTAAAAGTAAAAAGCATTCGTCCAAGAAATTACTCAAAAGTGAAAAAGTATTTGGTAAAAAGTCTACTAACTGATCAAATAATTTTTTTTATATTTTAAAATTACATAATCAGATGGATCTAAATATACAGTTAAATGGAAATTTTGGTATTTTAAGGACCAAAATGATCATTTATATAATTAAAAGAAATGACATGGAAAACATGTTTGTTTTTAATTCAATGGGGAAAATATCCAGAAATTCTATTCAAGTAAGAGTGGAAATATACTCAAAATACCTCAACGTAAATATACACCTAAAAATACGTTGGTTTTTTCCCCCCACAAAAGTTACTGTAATTGAGGTAATGTAACTACTTATTACATTACGTGATTACTCTGAAAATGTTCAGTGCATAAAATGTATTTTTTCTTGTATCCCAGTGAAGATCGCCGGGACTCCAGCTCCACTTTAGCTCTGGACGATCCGCTGCCGTCGCTCAGCAGGAGCCAATCAGACTCTGAGTTGGATGTTTACTTGGTATGAAATATTTCTATCCACAAGTTACTGATAATAAACAATATATTTTTAATAGATCTGCATTGGTCCTTTCGGCTAAATGCAACGCTGCTGACCAGCTAGAATTAAATTCAAGATAATCTAATTTATTATCACTTGTGCTTGATGGAAGAAGGAGATTTAGACTCATAATTCATCAGGATGGATTGTTTTTTATAAAAATCAGTCAGTCAGTCTTGGAGAAAATGAAAATGACACGTGGTTTTCATAATTATTCACAGGAAAACGTTTGAAAAGTGCCCCTCACTCAATAAAACATAAATAAAATCTAGATTTTTTTCCCCCGCAGAGCTAAAAAGTTATGTCCAGGGATGATTAAAAAAAAGTTAGCTGTGCTAATCAGAAAGCTCTAAACATATAGCAGCTAATGCTGGGATGCTAATGCTGGGATGCTAATGCTGAGATGCTAATGCTTGGATGCTAACACGGTATTTAGAAGAAGCTAATGCTAATCCGCTAACTTTAAATTATATCTCCCCTCGAAACACTACAACCCTTGAGCACCCATTTAATTTTTATGTAATAACTAATATGCCCTACAATTACATGTTTATCTTATTTTAACTGTCCGTTTTTGTACTTTTCCTGTTTCAAATAAAGTTATTGTGGAAAAAACGGAAAAAACGTGACGAGAGGAAACGGAAACAGCATTCACCTCCTTCACAATAAGAGCGTGAACATAAACGTCTGACAGCTTGTAGGAACGTTAACCGTCGAAAATCTAAATTTAAACACAGATGTCGAACTTTTTTCAACTTAGTTTATAAAACAGCCAAGAAAACAAAAGGAAAAATGTATTTCCTGGAAGCTAGGTGCTAAACGTTTTGAAAGTTGGCAAAAACGCTCAACAAAAAGTTAGCTTCACTATTAGCATATTAGCAGAAGTGTGACCACCACTGCTTTATTGTTTATAATATTAAGTTTATTGTTACACAGAGGAGAAAAAAGTCATATTTTTATAAATAGATGCCAACATTTTAGTTCCGAGATGCTTTTTTTTGTTTTTGTAGGCGGTGTAGCTTCTAATATTTCCTTTCCTTGACAGATTATCACACCTTTAAAGCTACCCGCTTTTAAAAAAAAATAACATCCAACATTTTTTTTTTTTTTTTTTACAAAATGTGGCCTTAATACATTTTCAGCCTCACACAGACTCACCCAAGGCGACCGAGCTGGAGCTGATCACGTGTTTGTGTTGCAACATCCATAAAAATGTAAGCATTAAATTACATCTACAAACATTTCCATTCACTTGTTTCTCTTCTTCTTTAAATCGGAGATGCTGAGGGTCTTCTGGGGTTTCGGTTTTCCCTTCATCAGACGTTCTGGGACTAAAATAGAAACCCGTAGATTATACTCAGTGACTCATGATAAGTAAACTCCCCTGCAGCCATGAGATGTTACTGTTAATGACAAGACTTCATCTTCCTGTTTATCACTCTCATGCAATTTGTCTCATCGTTAAAATACTTTCTCACTTGATGGTTGCGGTTTCAAGGGGTCAAAAGTTCCCGCTGTCATCGTCCAACCTGAGTGACTCAGCTCAGACTTTTTCCCTTTTGCTCTCCAGCCTGGGAAAACCTCAGTGAATTCGCTTACATAACCATCAAATCCTCATTCGGGCTTATATGGCGCTGTTTTCCAGCCCGTGTTGAGCAGACGTCCGAGTTAATCTGATCTCAGAGGCTCAGGCGGAGCACTGAGAAATTCAACAACTGGAACACAGACACAAAAAAGAAATTTAGTTTGCATAAACTTATCTATATGCTGTCCTTCTACCAGTTTGGGTAAAAAAAAATATTCTATTTGTTTATTTTCCTCCATTTTTGAATGTATTTGGAACCAAAAGAAATGTTTCCGCACATATTATAAACAATCTAATAACCCATAAGAAATTTTATCTGACTAAAAATGTTAAATAATAAAAAAAATTTATATAAACACTGAAAATACTTTGTAACAGTTAATCCGCTTAGTTTTAAGAAGCAATAAAAAAAACTAAGGTATATTTTTATCTTAAAACAGCCATCTTGTAGTATAAAATAACACAAATACCTGGAACTGATGAGTTAAAAGTTGAAAGCATTCAAAAACAGAAAATGTCTAATGTATAGAAACAGATATGAGCCACCAGGGGGCGACAACGCACGTTTATAGAAACTGATTTTATTTTTCATAAAGATAATAAATGTAGGATTTTTGCAACAATTTTTAACAGAACATACAAAAGCTAAGAACTTACATGTAACAAATGACATTAATAAATGCTAAATAAATATAAAAAGTTCAGTTATGAGACACAAAGTGTCAGGCAGGTGGAATAATAGGTGCTATTTTTTTAGTCACTTGTGTTTTTCCTGAAAGGTATTAAATAGGAATTATGTTTTATTTTTCTTTTCCAGTGAGGAAGGACCTGTGAGCAAAGTTTTAAAAGACTACAAGCAGCAACATGCTGGTTCCCGCCTGCCAGCGTCACTCTGAGCTTCCATCATCATCATTTTCTGTGTTGTCATCCATGTGGCAAATCACTGTAGATCCATTATTATTCTGTTAATAGAAGGTGTTTGTGGTTTGAGAGCCACTGTTCTGACAAAAAAAACACTAAGCTGCCACTGCTTCTCCCTCTTCCACTTTGTTGTTCACTGTGCTGGCAGTAAATATTTAATTTTCACTTTGTTCTCTTTTGCTTGTTGCTTTTTGTTTTGCTGTAAATATGCAACTTTCTCAGCGGCTGGATCCCTGAGGACAGAAATGACTTTCCCAGAAATGACGTCCAGAGGTGATTCTGTTACCTGTAGTATCACAGAGCAGCTTGGACTGCTGTGTTCTTAAATAACGTATTTCAATGAAGGGTTGTGCTCTCCTACACTTACAGTATCATGCAAAACATCTGATAGCACTAAATAATATAGATTAAACTTTCCCTGAACTTACTACTTCCTGTGCTGGAGCTTACTGGGTGCCTTCCTGAGACTTTTCCAAGATACCCATCAGATAATGTCCTAAAATTTATCAGTTATTGGCTTAAAATATCTCTTGAACCTATTATGATCCTGGAATGGTCTTAGAACCTTCTTGGTACTTTCCAGAAACTTTCCATGGACCTTGCTAAGCACAACCCTGGAAACTACAGGTACTTTTCTTGTAACTTATCGGTTATTGGCTTGGAATGGACCATGTACCAACCTGGAATGCTCTTGGAACTTACCAGATACATTTCTGGAAAATACCAGATACTTAGCCTAGACTTAGGCTAATCACATTTCAGTGATTAGCCTAAGTCTGTTCTGAAACTTGTGAGGGAGTGTCCTGGAACGTTCGTAGAATCTTTCTCGCAACTTAACAGAAACATTTCTAGAAACTATCAGGTTCTTTCCTGTAACTTACCAGTTATTGGACTGAGACTTTGCTGGAACTTACCAGGTGCCAACCTGGAACATCCTCAGATCATACCAGATACTTTCCTGGAACTGTTCCTAGAATTTACCAGGAACGTTCCTGGAAACTTCCAGGTGCTATCCTGGCATTTTCATGGAAGCTACTAGGCATCCCTGAACTTAGCAGGTCTCAGAGTCTGATGGAAAGGTGGAAGTCCAGTGATAAGTTTCCAGTCAGCGGTGGTCTAGGTCGCCATGTCAACTGCTGGTGTTGGTCTACTGGGTTTTCTAAAGACCAGCTGTCTACCAATATTTGTGGTCCTTCTAGAGCTTATGGACATGCAGATATTTCCCAGCAGGACTTGGTACCTGCCAAGACTGCTAAAGATGCTAAAAGCTAGTTCAGTGACAATATTACTTTGCTTGACTGGCCAGCAGATGGAGCTGAACAATCAGGACTATTTAAGATTGTCTAGCTGCTTTGAAGTTAAACATAAAAGTTCAGGGATGAATAAATACAAATACCAAACATTCGTTGTCTTAATTTGGAGATGTTAGTCTGTTAGCATGCTAAACATTAGCACAACTGTTTTGTAGTCACTGTGTTACTCGTAGCATCTGAGCACAGCTGTACTTTCTTGTGACATGAACTAATCGGTAAGTCTCCATAATAACACCCATATGTATGAAAATTGCTCTGAAGGAAACGGGTGAACATTAGCATGTTAGCATGACATGCTAATGTCTTAGCTAGAAATGCTATAGATATTAGTTTAAAACAGTAGAAATATTAGTTTTTTATTTCCTGCAACATGTCGTACAAACTGTCATGACGGAGCATCTCAGCCTTTAACTTTGTTTTTAAATATTGTCAAACTGTGTTGTCATAGTAACGGTCTCCTTGTACCTACAGGAAATAATATACAACATTGTCAAAATATTTTTGATTATCCAATAAAAGCTGATTGTTTAAAGTACCTTAAACAAATTCTGATTTTATATAAAGGCATTTTGTTTTTTGTCTTTGGCTTTAGTCCACATATTGTGTTTAAACCAAATGTGTCTTTCTGTGGTGTTTAAGAATAAAACTGTAAATTTCTGGAAATAAATTATTTAAAGTCCTAATGTTTATCTGTGATCTCTTGTTTTATATTCACTCAGAGAAATCCATCTTTTATAGTGTGTGTGTGTATATATATATATACATATATATATATACTAATTTAACTTGAATCCTGAGTACTAAGCATTATGCTAAGGGTTACTTATTTTAAAAATGAGTTTATAAATTACTGATAATCCCTGTTTTCATTAATTTAACTGTTATAATAAATTTTATTATAAATCCATCCATCCATTTTATATAGATTATTCAGTCATAGGACATTCAGAGCCTCTGATTAATGCAGTGATAAAATAAGCAATGAAAGCTTACCAGGGGTGTCCAAAGTGTGGCCTGGGGGCCATTTGTGGCCCTTGGATGAATTTTGTGCGGCCCTGAATTGCACAAGTTTTAGTAAATAATTTTTTAATATCGATACTATTTCCACTGGCAGATTTTTTCAGTTTATATTTTTCACATCTTGTAAAAAATAACCAAACTAAAGTTTTATTATCTAAGAAGGATTTTGTGTAAAAAATTGTAATGAACATATTTTGTGAGCTCAGGTTTTAGTTGCTAGGTGACGGGTGGAATTCCGCTGGGGTTGCTAGGTAACGGGCAGATTATTTCACTTGTAACAAGACATTTTTCCCACATTGTAAGTGAAATCAACTGCTAGAGGACATAATGCTTTTTAAGAAATATTAAGGAATTATAGATTTTTTTTCTTGCTGAAAAATTACTTGCAAGTCAGTTTAGTTTTATTTGAAGTGCACTAAGGTATTTGCATTAGTAACTATAACATACTTGGTAAGACTTTGTGTTTTTGTAGTGTGTCCCAGCAACTTTCCGCCTTGTTGTCAGCTGACAGAAGTGTGTGTGTGAAAGGCAGAAGACAAAACGTCGTCAGATGCTGAAGAACCCGTTGACAGGAAAAGGAGGCGGCTCTGCTCCTTCCTGTTCGGCGCTCGCAGCGTTCCTGCTCCAGTCCAGCTTCCTGTCCCAGTGAATTCCCAGTGTTTGTGTCCAGTATCTGCTCCTGGATCTCGTCGTTGAGGGAACGAGGCGCGGCGCCTCCACCGGACCCCCAGAGGGACAGAGGAGGTTTGGTTGATGCTCAGCAGAACCCGGTCCAATCCCAGCAGGAAGATCTGAGCCAACGACTGGAGAAGCACTGCAGAGAGGGGTCAAAGGTCACAGAGGGAAACAGACTCTACCTGTTTATTTAACAAACCATCCATCCAACCATCCTCTCATCCATCCATCCATCCATCCATCCATTTTGTTGCTGTATTTGTTATTTAATTTGTTAAAATAAATAAAAGTCAAACCTTTGTTGTTTTTCCTTTATGGAGGATCAGTTATTAATATGCTGTATAAAATCAGACATACATAGAAACATCACGGACTTCCTGTCGTTTTTATTTAAAGTACAGAATCAGAAACATAACCTGGAATCAGTTCACCAGTTTTCAACATTAAATTTTATTTTAAATGAAAAGATTTTATCTTATTGTTTAATTTTGTGTCATAAATCCGTGTTCAGTCTGACTGAATGTATTTTCCTCTACAGAGCAGCTGGGTCTGAATCCCACTATCAGTGATGAGTCAGAGCAGCGATACCATGAGCCGCACCTACCGCGGTTTCAACCGCACACCTGAAATCACTAAGCCACGCCCACATACCTGCCACAACCAGGAAGAGTGATTATATGGACTTCTCCAAAACATTCACCGATATATTCCCAGCTTAAGATCCCTTCCTAGCCCACCTGCTCCCCGTCCGGGCCGGTAGTTCGGGATAAAACCTGCGTTGGACCGGGAGAACCGGGAGAAAGTCGCGGTTTCGCCAGGTGAGTCCGCCCTGTTCTGTTCGCTCAAATGTCGCGTCTGTGTTGTTTTTTCCCCCCCGTGTTCCTCAGCCATGTTGGATCAGAATACCGACACAGACCGAGAAATACTGACTTACTGAGGCGGTTTAAGGTGGAGTAACCACCGTTAGTGCGTTTTAAGGTGGAATTAAAGGTTTAGTTTATGGTAATTTGACCCAGTTCGTGTCCAGGCCGGTTCTGTTGGCGTTCATCCAGGAACCAACGGTCTCTGTCTGTCTGTCTGTGGCCTTCAGGTTAGCTTCAGGTGTGTCACTAATGAGATGACCGAACAGTTATCCACTGTCTTTAACCTCTAATACGGGTTGTTTAAGATATTAAACCCATTTTTCTATATTTAACTCCGGTTATTTCTCTCACTTTCACATTTTTCAAATGACCTTTTCAAGACAAAAAGGGATTTCCCCAAAAATAATCTAATTTCTTCTCTTAACCGTTTAACTTTTAAGCCTCAAGCATAAATTGAGTTCTGATACTTTTGCTTTTTAGCTGTAAAAATGACAGAAATTATTTTAGACATGGAAAATGTGTGGCAGTTATTCAGACTTCACTTAAAATAGTTTTAAATGAGGATAAATACAAATATGGAAATTGATTTTATGGCTTTTAGATTCGAAAGACACTGAGGATGTAGATTATTTTGTATTAGAATAAAGTTTCAACAGTGTCAATCACATTATTTACAGAAATAAAATGTTCCTGAACAGTAATTATTTAGGCTTCCTTTGGTAGACTGGCTTTTAATATTTTTATTAAAATAATTTGCAGTTTCTGACCATAATAATGATAATAAGAATCCTACAAATATTTTCAGCTTTCTGTTTTTTACTGAACATTTAAAAAAAAAATTGTTCTTTGCAAAACCGGTTTAATGTTTAGATTTTTAAAGTTTGTAAAAAAAAAAGAAAAAAAAAAAAAAGAAAAAAAAGTGAGCTTATTTTAATTACAAAATATTTAAATAATTGCAGTTATCTTTTTTTTTTTTTTTTAGAATTTTAAGTTTTTGAGAAATTAGTTTTAAGAAATGACAAATTAAATTTTTTTTTCAGAATTTGTAAAATATTTTACTACATTTTTATAATCACAAAATACATTTTTGTTCTATGGAAGAAATACTAAACAAAAACATCTTTTTAAATTGGTCAGTGATTAGTTTTTATAACTTTCTAAGCCATTTGCTGCACAGTATGCTAACGCTAAAGTGCTACATCAACATCGTATTTAGCGAAAGCTAATGCAAACGCACTGTACCGACAAAGTATTTAGCAGAAGCTAAAACTTTTAGGTGCTTTATTTATGTTTATCTTGTTCTCTACTATCCATGTTTTATTTTGTTTCTTGTTTTAAATAAAGTTATTGAGGGGAAAAAAGATTGAGTGGCGGAAATAGAACTGCTGTCAAATTAAGAGCGTGAATACAAACGTCTAGCTTCTTGAAGATTCTTAACAGTTTATAACCAAGACTTCAATAAAGATGTTGAACTTTATTCGGTTAAGTTACAAAACAGCCAAATAAAGTAGCATTTCAGAATTGGATTAGGAAGCTCAGTTCGATCAAATGTTAGCAAAAGCACTATAGGCTAAAAATTAGCTCCTCTGTTAGCGCATTAGCAGATAACCACGACTGCATTTTTGGTGTAAAAAGAAAAGGTGAGGAACTTTGGCTCACTTTAGTAGCCAAAGTGCAGAATCCTGTTTGACTCAAATAATTTTATTTCCTTTAGATAACATGGGAAACTGTGATAATATGACGAAAACCTTCCTGTTGGTCTTTAAATTCCTGTTATTAGTCGTTTATTTTTAGGTTCATGGTGAGTTAATCATTTCTAATCACTGGAACTTCTTCAGTTTTAATTCCATTTCCTCTTCTTTGTTCCCGATCTTTTGACGTTCAGTTCTTGTTGTTGCTTTTATTGGGTTTTTGTCAAACATAATGACCCTTTTTGAGTGACATAATGGCGGCATATAGATGCTTTTACATACTGATCGGTCGAACCGGTTGGAATATTTTCTTTTCTCCTGGTTACTAAACCTGAACATTTCAGAGAAGGGGAAGTGCTGGCTGCAGTTTTAAACAGAGGAAGAAATGTTTTTTTAAATGGGTTAAGAAGAGGCAGTGAGGCCTGCTGGTTCTAAAATATTTGATCCTCCCTCTGTTGTTATGGATCAGCGCAGCAGGGAGATGTTTTATCTGCTCAACCGGCAGCGTTTGCCAAGCATTCCTTTGAATAGAAACGCTTTAACCTGTGCAGTCCTGACCAGCTCTTACTGGTATTAATAACACAATGAAAACTGAGATTATGCAACAATTTTACTCAGTTTTAAATACAGTCTGAGTTGTTTACGCCACCCTAGTTGACAAAATAGACAATTTAAAGAGACTTTAACTGGACAAACTGGTCAGACTATTAAGTCTACAAGCTGAAATCGAGTCATTGATGTAAGAATGATTTCACACTGCAGTCGCTTTGGGAACAATCTCATACATTTCTAACTTCAGATTGGATTTTATGTTTACTGAGAATTTATTTTATCTGTTTCTGCTTTATTTATTTTGGATATTTGAAGTGTCTCTCACTTCCAGAGTTAAATGTTCAATAGAATTTAAAGTTTATTGATCTTTGAGAATGTGTTCTTGAATTATTATGCCATTAAATTACTTAGATTGTCTCAAAACAGCAATTAATCTATATAGTAATTATCAGATCAGTCCTCATTAAATCTTGCAGATTCTTCCTTTACTACAAATGGTCACTATAGTAATGCTAATGTATTGCATTTTAGTCAATAAAATGTTTATTTCCTTATTTAAAAAGCAATTTAAATATGTTTTTGACATATTTATGATATGGTAAAAGAATGCTTAAGAGGTTAAATGAATTTTTTTTTTCTGTTTTTGATTGTCAGAATAATCAATTCTGATTATTTTAAAATAGTCGTTAACCCTGATGTAATAGGAAGTTAACATCCACGGCTTAGAAAATCAGATTTTTCTCGTTCATATGAACAATGCCAGGGTTTTTCTCCTCCCGTTGTTGAAAAATCACACACAGCATCAGATAAGTTGCTTATTTAATCTCTTGAAGGAAAGAGAAACGACTTTTCTGTCCCTGCAGATTGAAAAATCAGACCTTTTTCCCGTCTCTCATCCCTGATGATCCCGACTCCACCTGTGCAGAGCATGTGCTGCTCGCTGCCTGTCAATCTCCCTCGTCCACTTCCCTCTCTCCCTTCACACGCTCTCGCCACAGATTTGCGGCTGGCATGTGTCTCTCCATCTGGCGCGCACATGCACTGCATTTGGACGTTGCGTAATGCCTGGGGCCGGGGGAACGCGGCGCCACCGTGCCACTACGCGACACGTGGGGAAGTGACAAGGGCCAGAGAAACAAACTGCTTATGTAAAGGCATTAAGAAGACCAAGCAACTCCTGCCACATTTGCTCACCCGGTTGAGGAATTAAAAATAGAAAGTTGGTGAGAAACAGAAAACATGCAGCGACAAAGGAGTTAGCTCAGGGCTGAGTCACGCTCAGCCGTCTTTTATAATTAATTATGGGAACTTCACTGACACTTTTAGCCCTTAATGCATGATTAAAGTCATGTGCAACATATTTGGGAGATAAAATCAGTTTAAAACGCATTTAAATATCATTTTGGGGTGATTTGTAGCTTCACAATTCATTTTGATGCCTCTAGAGCTGAAACGATCGGCTTAGTTGTGATTAATCAATGACTGAAGCATCAGCTAATTTAATAATTTAATTAAATTGAATATATGCACTTGAAACAAAAGCCAATTGCTGGAAAAACAAAATAACCAGAGCAGTAATTTGATATATTAAATTGTCTGTCTACTTTTTTCAGGATGCATTCACACTAGTCCTGTTTAATCCGCTTTAATCCAATTCGTTTGTTTAGAAAGTTTGATTAATTTGAGGAGAGGTGGATGTGCAATCGAACTCAGATCGGTTGAAGTGAACTCTGATTTGGTTCGACTTTATATGTGAACGCCAAGCGGACTGAGGCCGTTCCAAAAGCAGGAAGTGGACTATAGCGCAGGGCATTCTGGGAAAAGACAACCAAAACAAACGCATTAGCCTAGCACTAGCAGGAGAAATGGTTTGTGGTATTTATCCAAAAAGGAAAAACAAAATCCTCGGACTGCTAAAATCTGATTCCATATTGGGTTTACATTTTGTTGCACTCAGTGTAGGTTTTCATGTCGTTTTGTTGAGTGGTTCTTGGTGCAGCGCCCCCAGAGGCGAGG
This sequence comes from Poeciliopsis paucimaculata, assembly GCA_903067055.1. NCBI lineage: Eukaryota > Metazoa > Chordata > Actinopteri > Cyprinodontiformes > Poeciliidae > Poeciliopsis > Poeciliopsis paucimaculata. Next base: position 28,037 of record CAEGAD010063859.1, read on the forward strand.
AGGGGAACAGGTTTTTCATCGGGTTTGGTTAATTTGACTCAGTGCAGTGAGAAAGATAACAGCAGCTGGAAATGTAACTAATGTTGCAATTTTTGTCACCAGTTGAACCAAATATGGTGGGGAAACACGCAAATTATGACAAAGTGCAAAAACTCTTCAGGCCATGCTAAAAAGTCAACACGACGATGATTACCTTCTCAGTTTATTCCCCCTCTTGTACTGATAGTATTCTTCCCTTTTGTTGTTTTTCCTGCTCTGAAATCTGCAGCAGCTCTCGTGGCTCGACCATCCAAAGCCGTAATCCAGAGGCCCAGGCTGGTCAAGCATAAATCCCATTCGGAGTTGCATTAGCTGGCATCTCATCGGGAGGGCACATAGATTAATTTATTATTTGAACCCCCCAGGACACGCATAAATGCTGTCATCTGGAGACTAGATGGTGGATTATTAATCTGGCTCTGCTGACTTTACATCAGGAGACGATACAGAAGTTTATTTTTACAAACTTTATGCTTTAAAAGAGTAAATCCAGAAATGAAGATGTAAAAACATGCATGAAAAGATGATAAATTTATACTTTTTGAGCCTGGTGGGTGTTTGAGCAAGTCGGGACCAAACGGTGTAACAAACCTCAGCACATTCTTGGCTGGTCGTTCTGTCTGATGAAACGGCTCCAGTTTTACTTCAGGCTGCTTCTGAATATTGAGCAAGTAAAATCCTGGCATGAAGTGAAGTCATAATTTATGACGAATATGCAAATAACCAGCATGGAAACAACTTAACTTAGTTTATTTTATCATAATATACTTTATTATGGCTTATTTTAGCATTACTTTCATATTTAGCTTAGCTTTTCTCTGTTTACTTTGGCTTAGATAACCTTATCTTAAGTTGATTATCTTATTTTAACTGATCTTTATATATTTGAGCTGGTTTTGACTAAACAACTTGGCACATTTTAGCTCCGTTGATCTTTTATTACAGTTTGGTTTATGTTGTCTTGGTGAGTTAATGTTAGCTTATCAAGAAATTAAAGTAGTTGATAAAATGTTTCCATATCTAGTTTAAGAAAGATGCGACCATGGCATGAGTTTTTTTTAATTATTATTTATCGTGTCATTCAGACATTATTTTTAATTTAATTGTGAAATAAAACACAATATAAAAAAAAAGTTTGGTCACATTTGTAATGTAAACTCAACTGCTGATTATTTTGTATTTAAAAATGGCAAAATTAGATGGACCAAAATATAAAGTTAAGTGGAAATTTTGGTACTTTTAGGACCAAAATGACAATAATTCATGTAAGTAGTAAAATGTTTCCAAATCAGTTTCTTCGATATAAAACGTTACAAAACTTTAACAAAAACTGAAGGTGTGTCTTGAGTCTGGTGGATTTTTGGCTGAAACACGTTTTTTTAATTCACTGGGTAGAAATTTACTAAAGATACTTCATAATAAAATTACTCAAGTGAAAGTAAAAAGTAAATTTTTCTCAGAAAATTAACTAGTGAATGTAACCAATGTGAACATGTGTATCAGTAGTTTGGACATTTCTGGTGTTCCGTAGCTGTGCTGATGGAGGGGGTGTGTCGGCTGAAGTAGACGGGTTGCTGTTTAAGTGGCGAGAAGACTAAGCCTCGATGGGGGGGATTATGGTGGGCGGGGGCGGGGAGCCTCCATGATCTGTCAGAGCTTAGTAACACAATTATCCCAGCGGCTCCGACAGCAGCAGCGACGATGATGATGATGATGGTGGCGGCGGCAGAAGCAGCAGCGTTTTCATTAGTGTAATGCCCAGAGACGCTCCGTTATTATTATGTAAGCGTGACGCCATCTCAGCGACGGCGTGGCGGCTCGCTTCCCGCTCGGAGAAGCCAAAGGGACGTCGGTCCGTCTGCAGCGGCGGGGATGTCGCTGACCTCCGCGCTGGATCCCAGCCTCGTTGCCATGGAGAAGCGGATGCTGTGAGGAGCGGAGACGGAGCATCTGATGAGTCAGACGCGGGGAGATGAGAGGAAACGAGGCGGACGCGCAGCAGCGGCGGTCTGATGGATGCTAGAGGAGAGATTTAGAAAAAAAGAGAAGATGAAGTTTAAGAAGTTCATCACCATCATGCAGGCGGCCATGGGGGTCGTTCCCCTGAACAAACGGGAGCTGATGCCGCCCGGCAGGAAGCTGTGGAGACCCCCGGGGTGAGATGGACGTCTCTGTTCAATTCCCACAAACACAGGAAACGATAGTGTTTGGTAAATCAGGGAAGGAACAGGTGGATGCTGTACCTTTAAGATTTCAGTTTTTAAAAATAACATCAGCACCAAAAATCCAAGGAGATGAAGGAAAAAAATATTTATCACCATTATTCTCTCTTTTTGTATTAATTTGCTCATATTGTATTTATGCTGATTGAATGGATGAAATCCAGCCTTTATGGCTAAATCTGACTCTCTGTTAGATTTTAGAGAAATGCAGTCATTTTAAACAATCCTGCAGCCATATTGTCAAAAAAATGAAAGAAAAAAATAGCTTGAATTAAAAATATTTTGACCTGGGCCAAAATCAACAGCTCAAAAGTATTTATGGGGCAAAATAATGTAACTTTTAATCAACAAAAACATTTTTCAACAACAAAATACAAATAAAATAGTTCATGGTTGAAGCAGATCCAGTGTTTTTTAACAGTAAGTTATAGATGACTATTTTAATTAAAAATATTTTTCTTATACTTTGTACTTATTATTTTTGGGCTCAATTTTCAGAATTTTATCTTTTCTTATCGATAAAAACAGAATCGAATTTATTTGAACACACTTCCTGTAGTTGACCAAGTTTGAATACAGCAATTAAGAACCGATTTGGATCCATCAATCTGTAATTTGGATTACAAGTCGATGTGTAAATTATGTCTCTGTTACCATGACAACATAAGCAAAGCAGGAAACTTGGAAAAGATGATCACTTTGTGTTGCTTCTAACAATTTTGTAAGTAGATTTCAATTTCAAATTGTAGTTTTTCTCATAATTTCTTCAATTTGTTTTTGAATTTTGGTCGGGTGGGCCACACAAAATGTACCCAAGGGCCACAAACGGCCCACGGACCCTACTTTGAACACCCTTGATTAGCTTGGAAAATTAATCAAAAACTCTGCTTCTAACCAGAAATCTGTTAACGGGCATTTTATGTTTTGTGAAAACTGGAGCCTTTTGTTGATACTTTGGCTTAAAGTCCAAACTTTGTTGCTCCAGTAAACTGAAAGCAGCAGGAGGCGTTGAATATCTGGTGGTTTTGACCTCCATGCGTCACAACAGAATACACTGAAACAGAAACAAAAGGAGACATTGTTTCATTCAGCTCTTTAAACTCTCAAGGTCTTTTTGTTCTGTTCAGTTTCCCGACTGAGCAGAACCAGATTGGAAATGTTGTTGCATTAGGAATGAGGATTGCTTTAAATGTTGCAGCTGTTGAGTCACGGGAGGACAGTTCAGGTCTCTTCCAGTCCTTTGGGTTGATTTGATCTTTTATTTTTAATCTAATACACTTTTGCTTCAGGTTTATTTGAGTGGAGCAAACAGAGATGAAATGTCAGGACGACTGACCTTTAGTTTTCTGTTGAAGCGGTTTTATTCTCAGAGGGGAAAATCTTTGTCTGAATCGGCCTATTTGTGCACCGAAACACATGAAAGGAATTTAAAAAGAAACTTCAACCTGCAAGAGGAATTAAGAAAATATCTGGTTGAGATATTTGGCGCTCAGTTTTGGTGTTAAAGGGCAAGATAGTCCTTAAAAATGTCTGATTAAAGCGTTTTCTGGATCCAGAAAACACATTTTGACACAACAACAAACTCCTCTGACTTTCCTTAAGCTGTTCCCGGAGAACAATAATCTGGTTTTCACACCTGAGATTTTTGGTTCGCTTTAAACGAACCGGAGTTCGTTTCCCCTGTTGGTCCGAACCTTTAGGTGTGAATGCACCTCAGCAAACGGTGTTTGTGGGCCGAAGTATAAAGTCGTAATAGGAGAAAAAAGTCGTACAACAAAAACATGTTACAAGAGCGAAGTCGCAGTAACACGAAAAAATATACGTACAATGAGAATAGTCATAGAGACAGGATTAAAGATTAAGATTAAAGATGTACTACCAGATTGTAGTAAGATTACAAGAGTGAATTATATGACGATGCAGATTATGAGTTAACTCGTAATATTTCAAGAATATTATAAAAATACAACAATAGTTTTACGACAGTGTATTACTGAATAAAGTCGTCATGATGTGAGAGAATTGTCACGTTACCAGAATGTTATAACATTACAAAAATGTTGTACAACATAATATAAAATAAAAAGTTGTAATATTTTTCAGAATAAAGTTGTACCTAAATAAAATATTAACGTTACCAGTACAAAGCTGCAATATTAGTTACCGGGATAAAGTCGTGACTTTACAATAAAATCTTTAAGAAGCTAGTCAATGTGGACTGTTGATGTAAATCCGTCGCCAACGTGGAGGAAAATGTTTTCCAGGATCGTCTCAGCAGCTGACTTCCTAAAACGTCGCCATCAGAGGCGGGGGGGGGGGGGGGGGGGGGGGGGGGGGGGGGGGGGGGGGGGGGGGGGGGGGGGGGGGGGGGGGGGGGGGGG
>CAEGAD010063890.1:0-53082 GCA_903067055.1 Poeciliopsis paucimaculata
ATCCATCCATCATCCATCCATCCATCCATCATCCATCCATCCATCCATCCATCCATCCATCCATCCATCCATCCATCCATCATCCATCCATCCATCAGATAAGCTCCGAGTATCCAGAGCTGGAGAAAACAACCCTTCCTTAATTTCAAACACTCACTACCTTTGTTGGCCTGCAGCTGAACAAACCATGTGCTCTTCCTCAGATGGGGTGTGTGAGGAGGTTTTGACAAAGAAGGAGGAGGAGGAGCGGCGGATCGCAGAGATGGGCAGACCAACATTGGGCGAACACATCCGACTGGAGGTCATCATTGAGGAATCGTATGAGTTCAAGGTGAGAGTAAATCCCTAAAATCACGTCTCTGCCTTTTGGGTTCCTCTCAAATGTTGGGAGGTCTTGTTTGCACTGGATCCAGGCTGCAGCTCTGTACAGAGACAGAGCTCTGGTGAGAGCACTGGTTGTCCACCAGCGGTTTGGTCCAATGTATCCCAGTTCTTACATCAGGGGTCTTCAGAGTAGCCACTGGTTTATGGCCAAAAAGGCAAACTTTCCATTCAAGGTTGGTCTGGTTGCAGAACACGGTGGATAAACTGATTAAGAAGACCAACCTGGCTCTGGTGATCGGGACGAACAGCTGGAGGGAGCAGTTTATGGAGGCCATCACTGTCAGATCAGGTACAAACTGCAGAAAGAAAAGCTGCTACTCTGAATTTTTCACACAAAGTAACAGGGAATGTTGTTTCTTTCCTCAGGTGGTGATGATGATGATGACTGCCGTGAAGAAAAAATACCTTCCTGTTTTGACTATGTCATGCACTTCCTGACTGTCTTCTGGAAGCTTCTGTTTGCTTTCGTTCCTCCAACGGACTACTGGAACGGCTGGGCCTGCTTCGTCGTCTCCATCTCTGTCATCGGCATGCTGACTGCCATCATCGGAGACCTGGCGTCGCATTTTGGCTGCACGGTCGGCCTCAAAGACTCCGTCACCGCCGTGGTGTTTGTTGCGTTGGGTACTTCAGTACCAGGTGTGACACAAGCTAAGGTTGATACTGCAGCCAATAAAAACAGATTTAGGATGCCTTCACGCCAGCCTTGTTTAGTTGGCTTTAATTAAACTCCAGTTCATCTGATTAGAAAGTCCGGTTCAATTGGGGAGGATAGTCACAGGCTGGGGAAAACACCCTCAGTCATCAAAAACAGCCATTGGGCTAATAGTCTTAGTCTTGGTGGGAAACCAGAGAGAATGCAAACAGGCAGACGGAGAACGCGAGAGGTGTCATCAGAAAGGACCAAACAGAGACTGGTGATCTGTTGTTCAGCAGTTCAGAAGGGACTTTCCTGCTTTGGCCTAAATTACAGAAAACTGTGATCCTGGCTCATGTTCGGGCTAACTCTGCAGTTTGGATTTGGAAATAAAAAGAGATCTGAGGGGAAGCATAACACAGGAAGTTTCTTCTGTTAGACACCAGACTTTACTGCTAAGCTTGGCAGCTACTGGAGAACAGGAAGGCAAACATGGATTTGCCTTCCTGGTTGTCTACCAGTGGTTTGGTCCAACGTATCCCAGTTCTTACATCAGGGGTCTTCAGAGTAGCCCTCTACTACATGACCAAACCTACATGGAAAACATGACCAATTTTAAACACCCGATATTTTCACCAGCAGTGGGAACCGTTCAGAAAAGAGTTAGCTAAAGCAGCACTAACACCGAAGCACTACGGCTCTAAAGCTAAAGCTAACACACTACATTCAACCATCAAAAACGAATCAAAGTTGATTTCTACATCACATTTCAGCAAAAAGGCATTTCAAAGAGCTTTAATTATAAAAATACCAAGTCATGGAAACACAGCGAACAACGTTACATTCTGCCATCAGATTATTGATCAGCGTTTCATTGATTATGTTTCTAAAGCAGCTCTAGTTTTAGTGTGGGTTTAAAAGCACTCAGTGTTTCAACAGTTTTCCAGTTTTATGGAAGTTTGTTCCAGAATGCTGCTTCTCCACGTTTGGTTCTGGTTCTGATGCAGAACCTGAACCAGAACCAGCAGGTTGATCCAGCAGCAGCAGATCTTTAATCCGTTCAGTGATTTATAAGCAACCAGTGAAGGACTGTAGAACCAGGTGTGACCTCTGACCTCTACGATGGGACGTTTCCCAGCTCTCTAGGTGAGATTAAGTTGGTTCCCACCAGGTGCTACGTGATGCTGTGCAACGTTTTGGTTTTATAGCTGTTGAGTTTTACTGACTGTGTAAAACAGTCAGAAAGCTTTAACCGGTTTACTGTAGAGCTACATCCTGTAGATCTCACTTCAGAACATTTTCAAAGTTAGCGAAAACAAGAAGGCAGTTGAGCTGGTAGACCCGCGGGAGTCTGACCGCTTTCACTGCAGAAGAATCTAAAGAGGAAAGCCGCTGAAAGGTTTTTGTTTTCTTCGTCAGACACCTTTGCCAGTAAAGTGGCAGCGATCCAGGACCAATACGCGGACGCCTCCATCGGGAACGTTACAGGAAGTAACGCCGTCAACGTTTTCCTGGGCATTGGCGTGGCGTGGTCCATCGCCGCCGTCTACCACTACAGCAAGGGCCAGGAGTTCAGGGTGGACCCGGGAACACTGGCCTTCTCCGTCACGCTCTTCACCATCTTTGCTTTCATCTGCATCGCCGTGCTGATTTACCGGCGCCGGCCGGCCATCGGCGGGGAGCTCGGTGGGCCGCGTGTTCCTAAAATCCTGACTTCCTGCCTGTTCTTCAGCCTGTGGTTGATGTACATCGTCTTCTCGTCGCTGGAGGCGTACTGCCATGTCAAGGGCTTCTAGTCCATCTGCAGTCATCTGATTGCAACGGGTTTTTATAACGTGTGTTTCTGTAAAGACTGGGTTCTGGAGAGGTTCTGGTGGGTTTTGGGTTCCTTCGGGTTTTGGCCTGAGAGTGAGAATTTAGTTTTAACCAAGATGTTTGGGTCAGCCCTGCTGGTTCCTCTGACTTCCTGTTACATTTTCTAAGGTTCTGGTTCCAGTTGTTCAGGTTTTCAGTGTCTTGGTGGACAGACCCAGCCAGAACACAGACAGGCTGGGTCTGTGTTCTGGTTTTGGTAGAACCATCTTTAAATGTTCTGTTGGACCCAGAATGCTGCATGTTTTCCTCTAAGTTATCTCATTCCTCCAGATTACGTTTAGTGAGTTTTTTCAGGTATTTTAAGTTCAGCCGGGTCCAAACAGCTTCAGCGGTTTTCTCTGACTGTGAGCAGCTTTTCAGGCCCGGCGTCCGGCCCGGTTTGGACAGAAACCTCTGGATGCGTCGGGCTGCTGGCTTCCCTGTGAGATTCCTCCTCCACCTTCAGTTGTGCACAATGTTTTGTCTTGCATGAACTTTGAACCCACCGCCACACTGAGTGAGTCACCAGATATCCTTCGCCTTTATTCTGCCATGTGATTGGTTGTTGAATGCAGTTTCTCCTCATATTAAAGTTTATTGATGATGAGTCAATTCTGTCTTCAGTGTCTTGGATCTTCCAACTGGGAGCCAGAGCTTTAACTGGGCCGGTGAAAACGCTGCTGAATGTCTGTAATAATTAATAATTATTATAACTGCTTATGGAAATCATTTAATAAACTGGCGATAGATGAAAATAAGGTCCGCCCCCATTCGGAAACAGACAGCAACAAGGCCCAGTTCATTGTTCAGAACCGATCCGGTCCTTCCTGGAACAAGACTTGGTTTCTGCTCACTCAGGGGTTCTGGCCCAGTTTGAGGTGGTTCCTCTGACCACTGTGGAGGTTCTGGTTCTGGCCTGGTGGGCCTCAGCAGAACCCAGCGTGGCTGGCGGTGCAGTGAGCGCAGAGACCCGGATAGAGCGGCTCGGTGAACTCGGTTCTGAAGATGTGAATGTGAAGTCACTGACTCAAGCCTAGATTTATGGTTTGTTCACAAATCTTTCATTTGTAAAAAATACTTTAACATTTTTAAAGCAACTTAAAGGAAAAAGGTCAGCTTATTTCTTGGATAATTTTGAAAGCACTCAGTTAATAAATTTAGCAAATATTTATGAAAACACTGCATGGCCCGTTTTAAACCTGATGCTGCGTGTTTAAGGGAGGCAAAAATATAAAATAAAGAGACAGGAAGTCTCTTTATTTCCTGTTAGACAGACTGGTGTCGGTCTAACAGGTAGGTGAAACACCTGCCTGAACAGGAAGCGTTTAAAGATATTCATGACATTATCAACATTATCACGTTTCTTAACCATTGTAAGTCCCAAAACGGTGGGTTTTATTTCACACATTAATTGACATAAATACGGTTTTACACCTTTATACAGACATATGGGGGCTTGGGGCCGGAGACTGTGGCCGGGGCCTGGGGGCGGGGCCTAGGGGCGGGGCCTGGGGAGTGGGGGCCCAGCCCCTCTCATATTTAAAGTCCCCAAAAGGATTTTAAAAGTAATAATAATAGGATTAATATAAATGTACACAATAAAGATTCAACTAATGAGAGTTTATCATCCTTATGGCCTGAAGGATGAAGCTGAATCTGATTGTTCTACATCTGAAGCTGCTGAGCCCAGACGGCAGCAGGGAGAACGGACCCGGCTGAGGGTGAAAGGTTCTGGACGGGCAGTGACTGGGAGGAAGCCCAGTCCCGGTGATTCTCTCTCCACACGCTGTCGGTCAGATCCAAACCAGACAGAGAAGCTGCTGGTCAGTTTACTCTCTATTTATAGATATAGATAGATAGATATAGATAACGACATAAATAGATATAGATATTAGATTACAGTCCATACAGCCAAACCTGTGTAGTGCTGTAAAACCAGACCTGGAGAATGCATTTAATGCTGAGTATTCCCATCAGACACGCCCCTGGTCTGGCCCCCGGTCTGACGGGGAAACGCAGATCAACCTCTCTACTTGGCATTTCTCACTTTTTTTACTAGACAGTAGAAAGAAAATGTCCTTTGCAAAATGCTTTTAGCTCATTTTCCCAGAGGACTTAGAACTTTCAGTATCTGGCATCATTTAACATTTGATTTCATTCAATTTTGATTTGATTTATTTCAACATGACAGCAGTATAAAATAACACAGATGAACAAGGAATCCAGAAGACACATATTTTTGTACCACAATAATCTTAACATGCTCGAAAAGGAGCAGGAAGAAGTAAGAAACATGAACTCTTTCCCCATATGCTCATATTTTCAGACAGATCCTCTTTATTAAAGGGTTAACTACACAGGTGGAACAGAGAACAACTCTCACTTGGGGCGCCAAGGCTGGTGCCCATTCTTCTACAAAGAACCCAAAAGGACACATTTTTTCTTTTGCATTTTCTCGAAAAAGGATTTCATTCCTTCGCATTAGATTTTTATTCCGCTCTATTTTGTACACCTGGAGCATCAAACTCATTTCCATTTCGAGCCACGTTGAGATCATAAATATCGTCAAAGGGCCTGTTAAGGTAGAATGTATTAATAAAAGTAACTAATAACTAAAATACTATAACTTTGTCTGTGTTCAGTGAGTGGTTCTAAAAACTTGGCTCTATACACATGGAGCTGATTTTATTTGACAGATAAAATAATCATTAATATCAAGTCCTACCAAAGACTGGCCTGCCTGAAGTCTGGAGGGCCACAGAAATAGCCATGATGGGCCTTGAGTTTGACATGTGTAGCATGCCGTCACAGTGATAACTTGTACATTTAAAATTGCACGTATACCTTTAAAGATGCTCAGTGAAAAATTTTGTATATATTCTTAACTATTTAATGCACAAATTTGGCAGACAATTGTTCCCACTGCACCTTCATGTTTCTTCAAAATCTTAAACAAACTTCACATGAAAACCCTTAACCTTTTTTTTGATAGTTTTTGTCATGTTTTTGTCTTAAAGCAGGTATGGAAAGCACATGTTTTTCCTGATTTTCCGGCAGTATTTTATTTGTGCAATATTTTATTAAACTCAAAAATAAGGTATTAATGTGTAAAAGCCTTACAAAAAAAATTTATCTGGCAGGAAGACTTTCAGTTTTCAAGGAGAAGCAAAAGTTTCGCATGGGAATGTAAAGCTTTTGTGAGATAATGTCAAATAAAAAAAATGTCCCACAGAATGCTTTCTAGAGAAACATTTTTTAAATGTCTCCTGTTTTGGTAATATTTTTTATTTGTCCAGAACATCCATGGCCCAGAAAACATTTTTGTCCCTTCAGGCCTTCCATAAATCCTACTGTTTTTATCAGCTGATGAAGCAGCCGGTAGGCTAAGCTAGCGCTCTGTGGATGACTGGGATCCGGGACGGGATCCGGTCTCGGCTCTGATAACATTTATCCAGCCAGCAATTCCTCGCCTCCTCCCCCATTGCTATCAGCAGAGTTTGGCCTTCAGGCGGCCGGTTATCTGCGGACCTTTGCCCTCCGCGCTGTTAGCCAGCAGCTAGCTGCTAGCTGCTATAAAGAGGAGCGGGAAGCCGCGGGCTGCGTGACCGGGACAGCGCGCGCTGCAGCGGGATGAAAGATGGCGTCTGTCCGGGTGGCTGTGCGGGTCAGGCCGATGAACAGGCGGTGAGTGGCGGACGCGCTGGTTTTCCTGGTTCCTTCAGTGGGTTTCGGGTGGATGTTGGTGACTGTATTGGCCGCTGCTGTGGTAAAGATTATTTTCTGGACGTTTTCTCCCAGTTTGCGGTTGTTTCTGGCCTTAATGCGGGCAGCAGGTGACCAGGCTGTTGCTCCTCCTTTCTGCTCTAAATGAGTCCAGAACCAGAACCAGAACCTTATGGATATGTGTGCAGATTTAACAATATTTAACATTTAATGATTAAAATGTGTTTTGAGAACCAATAATCTCAAAGGAAGGAATCAGAGGAGGATGGATCAATTCATCCAGTCTCCAATATTAATGTGGCATTTCAGCTGTAATCTGGGTGATAATCTGAATCATTCTGGGTTATGATGAGGTCAGAGCAATAATCTGTCCGACCTTCCTCTGTAGTCTCCCTCCTCTTCATCAGTTTGATGTTTTGGTCTCTGCATCCAGAAGCTGCTTCATATTTATTCCCTGCAGAAAGTTTTACTGATTTTATGGAAATTAATTAATAGTAAAAGTTTATTAATTGAATTTAAAATGTGTTCAAATCATTTCTTAACAAAAAACTAGAAACATTTTGAGGAATTGATTTGATATTGACTGATTATTAATCTTATGTCATTATTGCTTTGCCCAAACAGCAATATTGATCTGCTTCTCTCTAATCTGTGACTTGGGTTTCTTAACATTTACTTTACTTATGTTTTTGAACAGAACTATCTCTTAATAATGTTCCAAAAAGATTCCATATTTTATCATCTGGTCAAATCAATAAATCATGTTAAGAAATATTTTAAGTGTTAAAGCAAACCAGGAGCTTGGTGAGAATGATCTCTGATGGCTTTGAGGTTCTTTACATCAAGTTTGGCTCCAGAACCGGCGGTCATACCAAAGCGCCGATCCGCCTGCACAGCAGTGACCTTTGACCCAGCTTTACGTAGGGTTGTTGGTACTGCTGTCAGATTTCTGCTGAAGTCGGGCCGGTTCTGGAGCAGCGGCGCATCGACCTGCCGCTGAGTAAACCGGCTCCGGTTCCCCGGTCCAGAACCTCTGAGCCTCAGCAGAACCTGAGCCTGTCTGGTTCTGTGTCACTAACATCTGACTGGTTTTATATATTTTGGCTGTTTTTAGTAGTTTATTAATTTGCCTATTTTCTGATTGGCTTGTGAAAGAATTTCTGTTTTTTCATGTTGTTGGTTAATAATTGTGGTTTCATGTGTATTTTTGTTTGGATGCGAGTATCGGATGAGCGTCGGATCCGGCTGCAGGTCTTTACCAGTCAGCTGATTGGTGTGGCAGGCAGGTGGTTAAACATCATGAAACTGAATTTCTGCACCTTTTGTTGGCCCATAAACCTCGATTCAACGATAAACCAGGAAATTCTTTTAGTTTCATTCTCCTTCATGAATCACTCCTCAGTTTTATTGGTCTCATGTTCGTTGAGTCGCTACATGTTAAATAGAAATTGGTCAGGTTTAGCAAACCTCCATATTTTCCTGTGACTCGTCCAGACTTGTTCTCTCCGGTTCTCCGGCTTCCTCCCAGTCCAGAAACATGACTGTCAGGTTGATCCGTCTCTTTAAATCCTCTCCAGGTGTGATGGTTGTTTGTCCGTCCGTCTCTGTTGCCAGTCAGCTGGAGGCAGCAGCACCTCCTGACCCCATGAGGGACAAAGGTGGTAGAAAATGGATGGATGGGTTTTTAACACATTTTCACAATGTTTTGAGTGAGCCTTCATACTCCTGAATTTCTTTTTGTGGGATAATAAACGGTATTTCTATTTTTGATCATTTATGATGTCTTCCTCCCATCATAAAGCGGCCCTGTTGTTTAAAATCCACTTTTTGCACATTTTGTTCTTGATTTTAGTCTCTTCTGTCTCTTCTAACAGATGAAGCGCTTAAACAAAACCACCAGGCTGCTTTTACAAATAATTTGTTTTTTCAAAAACCTCCAGAATGTATCGTCACAAATCAGCAGGAACAAACCGTTACCTGGCAACCCAAGCAGAGTTCCCGTTGGGTCAGCTGGTTTCCCGCTGTACAATGGCTGCTGGAAAAGACCAGAGTTTTGCTGTTGACTCACCATCCAGGAACCAGTTGCTGCACTCTGGTTGGATGTGCAGGAGCCTCCACTTTTGCTTGTCAAATATGTACAGTTGTATGATTGTTTATCTGTTTTCAGCCATGTTCACATGCGAGTGTAAATGCTGAATTGGGGGCGTGGCCAGCAGCAGCTTGATTGGATTTAAAGAGACAGAGGCCCTAAAACAGCTCAGACTGAAACTTGTTGGTCTGCAAATGATTTTAGGCAAAGACCTGGTAACCTGTTCAGGAAGCGTGATGCGTCACCTGTAAATGTCACTCAGACTCGAGAATCTTTAGCTTTTAAATTTCTGTTCTGGTTTGAACCAGAAGCGGGTCAGAACCAGATGTTGATCCAGATGTTTTCTCCTCCAGGGAGAAAGAGCTGGAGGCCAAATGCATCATCAGGATGGAGGGAAGCAAGACCAGCATCACCAACCTGAAGGTTAGCAGGGTTCTGGTTCTGGTCCAAACCGGTGCCAGTCAGAACCAGAGCCTCGGTCTTTCTGTCCCTCAGGTCCCAGAGGGCGTGGTCGGCGACTCGATGAGGGAACGGGTCAGAACCTTCACCTACGACTTCTCCTACGACTCGACGGACGGACGGAGCCGTGCCTTCGTCTCCCAGGAAACGGTGAGGCCGACGGCCCAGAGCGGCGGCGAACCGCGAAGGGACTGCTGTGACCTTTGACCTCTGACCTCCACAGGTGTTCAGGGACCTGGGCTCCGACGTACTGAAGGCAGCATTCGAGGGATACAACGCCTGCGTGTTCGCCTATGGACAGACCGGATCCGGGAAGTCCTACACCATGATGGGCGTCCCAGTAAGAACTCACACTGGTTCCCAGTCACGGCTGGACAGCTGGTCGCCGTGGAGACGGCTGGTGGATCTGTTTGTTTGGACGTCCGGCTGAGTTTGGTCTGGACGAGAGCAGAGAGGGAAAGTTTGACCAGTGGAAACCAGTAGCTGCTTCTGGTCAGACTGGTTGGCTCAGTGGGAGAAATCCAACAAATGAAATGTTGGAGTGATGGCCTAGTCCAAGTCAGCCTTCCACAATGCTGGGCTTTGGTTGGATGCTCCTCCATTTATGAATGTGTGGGTTGATTTCTCTGAGGTAACTGCCAACAGAGCGGCCATCTTGGCTGTATGGACGCCGTGGTGCCGCCGTGTCTCCTCATTGGATGATCTGGTTTCCTGAAGGCGGCCGGTTCGTCTGTTTGCTGTGATAATTGAATCAGCTTCGTTGTCTGATCTCCAGGCAAACAGAATAATCTGTGCTGATGGGTCAGAGGAGTCCCTCAGGGAAGCGCTCAGGTTGGCTCTGATTGGATCAACATAAACATAACATAAAGTGAAATAATTTCTGATAAATGATTTCATAAAGTGAATAAATTTCATAATATTTAAATATTTCATAAAATATTTAAATTTATTTGGTATAAAAGATCCATTCTGGGGCAATAGAGTGGCAGGAAACGCTGCCCCCTGCAGGTGAGAGCCAGTGTTACTGGAACTCAAATTTCTGATAATTTTAGTGGAAAATTTGCAGTAAATTCAGAATGAGGAATCAGCGTTTCCATGGTAACGGGCCGTTTTCCTCTCAGGGTGACGCCGGTCTGATCCCCAGGATCTGCGAGGGTCTGTTCAGTCAGATCGCTGACGCGTCGCGGCGAGACGAAGCTTCGTTCCGCACCGAGGTCAGGTGAGTCCACCACCTGCACCTCCAGGTGGCGCTGCGACCCCGCCACCAGCTCTGGGGGAAGCTGACTGCATAGGAAGAGTGGTGCTGTGGGCTGCCAGAGAAGGCGGGAGTCGCCATGGCGACAGCACTTTCTCTCTGTCTGGTTATTTTTGCCTCCTTTCTTGGAGACAAACAGAACCAGAACCCAAACGGGTCAAATACCAGAACCCTCAGTTGACCTGTCGTCCCTCCAGCTACCTGGAGATCTACAACGAGCGAGTCAGAGACCTGCTGAGGAGGAAGTCCAGCCACACCTACAACCTGCGGGTCCGCGAGCATCCCAAGGACGGGCCGTATGTGGAAGGTAGTGGCCGCCGGCGCCGCCAGAGATTCATCACCGCTTCATGTGGTTGAACCTGGGTTTCCACAATTCAGAGCATGGTTTTTATGTCTTTCTGGCGTTTCCATGAGCAATTCATTTTTTGCATGTTTTCAGTGTTTTGTTTTTAGTTTCCAGAGTGCTTTCAGTTTTTCTGATTAGTGTGGTGGGTTTGTGTTGCGGCGTAGACCTGTCCAAACACCTGGTGCAGAACTACAGCGACGTGGAGGAGCTGATGGAGGCGGGGAACATCAACCGCACCACCGCCAGCACCGGCATGAACGACGTCAGCAGCCGCTCGCACGCCATCTTCACCATCAACTTCACGCAGGTCGGTGGCGTCGGCCAATCGCACGGCCTCGTGTCGGCAGGCCGAAGTGACCGCCGCGTCTGATTTCAGGCCAAGTTTGACGCGGAGATGCCGAGCGAGACGGTGAGTAAGATCCACCTGGTGGACCTGGCCGGCAGCGAGCGCGCCGACGCCACAGGCGCCACAGGCGCCCGGCTGAAGGAGGGCGGGAACATCAACAAGTCGCTGGTCACGCTGGGAAACGTCATCTCCGCTCTGGGTCAGGACCGCTGTGTGAAGGCGCCGCTGTGGCTGGTACTCCGGTTCTGACCCGTCGTCTCTGTTTCCGTCCAGCCGACATGGCACCAGACGGCGGGAACGCCAACCAGAAGAAGAAGGCGGTGTTCGTCCCCTACAGAGACTCGGTGCTGACCTGGCTGCTGAAGGACAGCCTGGGTGGGAACGCCAAGACCATCATGATCGCCAGTGAGCGCCGCCGACGCCTGACCAGTTTCAGCTAAGCAGCTCTTCAGAGTAAAAGCCCTGACTGTTTGGTCTTCACAGCCATCTCCCCCGCCGACGTGAACTACGGCGAGACGCTCAGCACTCTGCGCTACGCCAACCGAGCCAAGAACATCATCAACAAACCCACAGTCAACGAGGACTCCAACGTCCGGCTGATCAGGGAGCTGCGGGCGGAGATCGCCCGGCTCAAGGCGCTGCTGCTGCAGGGAAACCAGGTAAACGCTCAGGGTGGCACTTAATAACCCTAGCCCGTTATCAAAACGTCTCACTACGATAACCTCCGAAAACCAAGACGCTGAACTGACTGGATTTACGGCTCAGTTTACCTAAATAACTGGCGGGCTTAGTGCAGAACCCTGAGGTGCTCCAGAAACCAGAGTCTCTGCTTCATAAAGCTTCACAGCAAGGACTCGATTCCCCGATTGGTCCTCATGTCACGTTTTACAGTTGATCGTTGGTATTTTGCCAACGATCAACATTTATGACGATGTTGTACATTCTGTAATATAATAAAAATAATCCCAGTTCAGTTCTGCGACCCAATAATCGGTCCTGGTTTCCTTGGCGATAATCACCTGAAACGGTTTTGCCTCCTCTGTTTCAGATCGCTCTGCTGGACTCACCCACGGCTCTCAGCATGGAGGAGAAGTTGCACCAGAACGAGGCCCGGGTCGGTCCACATCAGCGCTCAGACAGAATGGAGGACGGAAATGTTCTGAAAACCTCCTGAGGTCCACCGGGCGACCCGGTCCGATGGCTCACTCTGCTGTTCTGGTCCGCAGGTTCTGGAGCTGACCAAGGAGTGGACCAACAAATGGAACGAGACGCAGAACATCCTCAAGGTAAGAGGGTTCCGGTTAGCCGGTCCCGTTAGCCGGTCCGGTCCCGTTAGCCGGTCCGGTCCAGCTCCTCCTCCTCTGCGCTGCAGGAGGAGACGCTTGCTCTGAGGAAGGAGGGCATCGGCGTGGTTCTGGACTCGGAGCTGCCTCACCTCATCGGGATCGATGACGACCTGCTCAGCACCGGCATCATCCTCTATCACCTGAAGGTGGCGCCGTTGGGTCAGACTGCAGTCGGGCCACGAGGCGTTCAGGTTGCTCAAGAAATGTGTGTTTTGTGTTTCAGGAGGGACGGACGTTCGTGGGCCGGGAGGACGCGTCCAGCGAACAGGACATCAGTGAGTCGTCTCCGTCTGATGAAGACCACTGGTGGTTCTGGTTCTGGGCTCACGTTCTGCTCTGCTCCTGCAGTTCTGCACGGCCTGGACCTGGAGAGCGAACACTGTGTGTTTGAGAACCAGAATGGGACGGTTACCCTGGTGCCGCTCGGTGGGGCTCAGTGTTCGGTCAACGGGGTTCTGGTGGCGACACCGGTGCAGCTCAACCAGGGTGAGGATCCAAAAGAACCCGAGTATTTTCACAGAGTATTTCACTGCCTGGTGTATCTAGAGAGGTTCTGGTATGGTTCTGGTCAGCAGTGGACACCGCTAACTAAAAGTTAGCTTCACTAAATCTGAAGAGCTAATCATGGTTCCACTGAAGCCGTATACCCACATTGCTAACGCTAAAGTGTTATACCAACACAATTAGCAGAAGCTAACGCTAAAGCACTGAAACAACCCTGCTGTCTCCCAATCGTGTGTCACGATGAGAACATGAAGCTCTTCTTCTTTTCTGTGGATTTTTTCAGGTTTCGTTTTTAATAATTACTGGTTTGTTCTACGGGTCCCTCCAGATTTTCTGAAGTTTCAAAAGCGGTTCTGGTTCTGGGAACTCGATCGGTCATTAACTGGTTGACCTTCTGTCTGTGGTGCAGGAGCCGTAATTCTGCTGGGCCGGACCAACATGTTTCGCTTCAACCATCCGAAGGAAGCAGCCAAGCTCAGGGAGAAAAGGAAGGTGAGTTCAGGGGTGGTCGGGGCGTTCAGGTGAGTCCAGGATGGTTCTGTAGAACCTGTTCTGTCTCCTCAGAGCGGCCTCCTGTCCTCGTTCAGCCTGTCCATGACGGACCTGTCCAAGTCCTGTGAGAACCTGTCCACCGTGATGCTCTACAACCCGGGGTGAGTCCGACCGTCAGAACCTGACATTCTGCTGTGGTTCCGGTTCTGAGACTCTCACGTTTACTCGTTGATCGGTGCCTGAAGCTCCCGTATCGAGACGTTTCTGCCACAAAGGAGCCAACAGAGTCACAGCAGCACCAGGAATTCATTTTTCTGCCATTCGGTGAAACTCATTGATTAACGTCGATTCTGGTTCAGAGAATGAAAACCAAACGTTGCATCAGATCAATGCAGGTTTTTTAATCGGACCTGTTCAGGTTCTGGACGGGATCTGGACTCGCCATCCAGGTCTGCAGACCCGACCAGCAGATCTCCTCCATAAGAACCAAAACCAGTCAGAGGCGATATACTGGTCTTTTACTGGAAAGTTGAGTGGAAGGAAAAAGTGCAGAAGTGAGGGGAAACACAAATGTTTTAAGCATCCCATAATTTCTATCAACCTGGAAAACAATTTGAACTTCAGCCTGCTTCCTTCAACTGGACCAGGTGAACTGATTCCTTTACTGAAGAACCAGGTGAACTGATTCCTTTACTGAAAAAAAGGTGAACTGATTCCTTGGGCTGAAGAACCAGGTGAACTGATTCCTTTACTGAAGAACCAGGTGAACTGATTCCTTTACCGAAGAACCAGGTGAACCGATTCCTTTACTGAAGAACCAGGTGAACTGATTCCTTTACTGAAGAACCAGGTGAACCGATTCCTTTACTGAAGAACCAGGTGAACCGATTCCTTTACTGAAGAACCAGGTGAACTGATTCCTTGGGCTGAAGAACCAGGTGAACTGATTCCTTTACTGAAGGTTTTGGGTAAAAAATAAACTTTTAAAACACGTTTTCTACTTTTTTTTCCCTAATATTTCTTCATCCCTCTGTTTGCCTCAGTCTTAGTTTTATTTCCTGATTCATGTTGATTTTAAGGGACTTTTAAAAAAATTTT
Organism: Poeciliopsis paucimaculata; assembly: GCA_903067055.1. Lineage (NCBI taxonomy): Eukaryota > Metazoa > Chordata > Actinopteri > Cyprinodontiformes > Poeciliidae > Poeciliopsis > Poeciliopsis paucimaculata. The sequence continues at coordinate 14,534 of CAEGAD010063890.1, forward strand.
AAAAAAAGATTTTGTCTTGGAATTTAATAATTTTTTGGAGAATAGAAACTGTTCAGTTTTGACTCGGCACCACAGAAGAAGAATTGTTATGATTATTGGTTATTGATCTGAGCTGATTGGATCTGGACCAGCACTAACTATGTCCCTGTCCCGTTGGCAGTCTCTTCACTCAGAAGGGCCCCGTCTTCCTCAGGTAGTCGTCCACTTCCTGTCTAACTGTCCCGTCCGTCCACCTGTCTGTCTGCCATCAGCTTGCTGCTCCTGTCCTCACAGACCCTCTGTCGTCCCTGGACTTTCACCTCCAGCTTGTTTTTATTTGCCGCCTCCGTCCACTCAGCCCGTCACGCCCTCTGGTGTTCCTCAGACGTCCAGGATGCTAACGGTATGCTAACAGATGCTAACGGTGTTTGTCTCCGCAGGCTGGAGTTCGAGAGGCAGCAGAGAGAAGAGCTGGAGAAGCTGGAGATGAAGAGGTAAACGTGCCACTTAGCATGTCTGCTACCGTGTCTGCCGGCGTGGCCGACAGAGGCAGGTGCTGCAACATCTGCCTCTGTCGGCCTCATTATCTCACATTTTATTGTTGTCAAAGCTCAAATTATTTTGTTTTACTGTTTATAAGTCAGAGTTATAAATGTGGATCTCAGAGCGTTTTGATTGGCTGCTGTTCCCGGTGAGCCCGCCTCTTTCTGCTGATGAAACCGAAGCCATTTTGTCTGGAAATGGAAAGGATCCCAGCTGGCAGCCCTGAGGCGTTCCTCTGGGACCGACCTGGAATTTTATCCTTATTTTTTCCTTCATTTCACAGATTAATGAGATCTATTGGTCATTAGCATCACAGAAACACTTCAAACATACAGGAAATAGAAGCAAAACTTAAAATGCCAAAAATAGCAAAAACATTCAATCTAAAATGTAAACTTGAACTGGACAGAAATCCTCCAGGCCACTAGGGGGAGCCTGGGGTCTGTTCTATAATATTGTAGAACACATGAAGGATAACGAACCTTTTCTTCCTGTAACTTTCTTCTGAATACCCCTGAGGTTCTGGTTGCAGACGATTTGGTCGGTTCCCCCTGGTGGTCTGGAGGAACAACGTTAGTGGAGCCAGTTTGCAGCATTCTATGTTTGCTTCCGTTTCCTGCGGTTGCAGCATTTTTTTGTTGCATTTACTGTTTTGTTGACCTCCGTGACTGCTGCCTGTCAGACCAAAATCTGGGCGGAATGACCCGCGGTGTTAAACGTCAACTTCCTGTGTTCATATTTCTGCAGGAGGCTGATAAAAGAGATGGAGGAGAAGCAGCAGAGTGAGAAGGCGGAGCTAGAGCGCCTCCAGCAGGAGGTGGAGAGTCAGCGCAAAGAGTCTCAGGAGGTGCAGCAGCGCATCCTGCGTCAGGAAGAGAGCCTGCGCCGTCGCAGCCAGGATATCGAGAGCCGCCTGCGGGACTTCCTGGCTGAGAAGGAGCGCTTCGAGGAGGAGCGGCGCTGCGAGGTCCAGGAGGTGGCGCTGCAGCGCAGGAAGCTGCAGCAGGAGGAGCAGCAAGAGGAGCAGGAGGTGGCGGAGCAGACGGAGATCTGTCGCGAACTGAGGCGGCTGCAGAGGGAGCACGAGGAGCAGCAGGCGCGCCTGGAGGCGGAGCGGCGGCGGCTGGAGGAGCAGGAGCGGGAGCAGCTGAGTCTGGTCGCCCGGCTGGAGGAGCAGCTGCGGGAGGCGCAGGAGGCGGCCGCAGCGCTGCTGGCCAGAGAGGATGCGCGACGCTTGGAGGAGGAGCGGCGTGCACTGGCGGAGATCAGGGAGGCACTGCTGCGAGCCAAGGAGGCTGCGGAGCGCACGGACGGCGAGGACTCCGCCAAGGAGGCGCGCTCCGTCCAGAAGCAGTACCTCGACTTCAAGGAGGCGCAGGTGGATGAGCTGCGGCGGCTGCAGGAGGCGCTACAGCAGCAGAGGGAGCTGCTGCAGCAGGAGGTGACAGAAGAGCGTAGCGCGCTGCAGCAGCTCACGCGCAGCCTGAAGGAGCGCCAGCAGAGGGCGCCGCAGGATGGCGGCGGCCAGGAGGAGGCGCTTCTCCGCCAGACGCAGCACCGTCTGCACTTCAAGGAGCGGAAGCTGGCCAACATGGCCGCCGGCTCGCTGCCGGCGCTTGTGGAGGAGCAGCAGCGGGCGCAGGACGTGCTGCGCCGTGGCGCGGCGCCGACGGGCCTGGACAACACGCTGTTCCAGGTGGAGAAGGAGCTGGAGGAGACGCAGGAGAAGCTGCACCGGCACTGGCACTGCGCGCAGCAGCTGCAGCAGCTACAGGAGAGCTGCGAGTTCACGGCCAACGTGGCGCGGCAGGAGGAGAAGGTCCGCCGCAAGGAGAGGGAGATCCTGGCCTGGAGGGAGGCACAACAGCGGGAGGCGCTGGAGCAGGGCGTGGCCCGGCTGGAGCGCCGCCACGCCGCCCTGAGGCCCGACCGGCGCCACACACAGCCAGACCGCCGCAGGTCCGCTTCTGGTTCCGGTCTTTCTGGCCGACCCGGCCGGTCCGACCCAAACTCAGGATCCGGTTCTGTTCTGCAGGGTGGACCAGGAGATCCAGGAGCTGCGGCGGCGCATCAGCGAGAACCAGAACCGGGCCCAGTCGGTCGGTACCGAGGAGAAGATGGGTCACAGCAGCTCCCCGGTCGGACACATGCAGAGTCTGAACCCGCTGCTGCCGCTGTCCGATGACAGGTAGGGTCCGGGTCCGGGTCCGGTTCTGACTCTGGCTCCAGTCATGGTTCCGGTCCGGCTCTGAGGCTCCGATGCTCCAGCAGGATCAACGCCTACATCGAGGAGGAAGTGCAGCGCCGGCTGAGGAAGATGAACCTCCTGAACGGCGGCAGCGTGGATCTGTCCGTGTCCTGCGACTCGCTCAGGGTATGACCTTTGACCCCAGACCTCTGAGTCGGGTCCAGCCGGCGGTTCTGTAGAGTTCTGTCAGGTGTAGCTTGTTTGTCCAGAACTGAAGTTCAGCTGTTCGACTCTGCAGGACGAGGAGGAAGTTAGCGACTGTAGCTCTGTTAGGCTAGCAGACGAGGTAAGACCAGGAGCCCTGACCTCTGACCTTGACCCCTGCATGACCCTAATAATGATGATGATGATGATGATGGATTCCTGGGTTTATTTTCCGGCTTGTTTTTGGATCTGTTCCCCTTCTCTGAAATAAACCATAATCTAGTAAATCCATCTGGTTGTTGATCTTATGGGAAAATTTTCTGATGCTGTTAATTTTAAATTTTTGTTTTCAGGAAGAGGAAAAACTGCAGAACATAAATCCACGAAGGCTGAAGTATGAGGTGAGACTTACGATTATGAGTAATTGGTCATTTATGCTGCATGTAAACTGCATGATGTTAATTCATTATGAAGTTAATTTACCTCGTCATCTAATTATTTGTATTAGGAGAGAGGCGCCGTCACACTGTGTGTGAGAGCAGAACTTTATTTATGTGCAGTTGGCATTCAAAGCTGTCCAGTCAAAATGGCTGCTCTGGCATCTTTCTCTGTAGCAGCTTCCGCACTGAAGAGTGTTACTATCCGGTTTGTTTTTGCAACTGTATTCCGGTTAAAATCGTCCACTGAAGTGATTGTGGGGTCAGTGGTCCGGCCAATCCGAGTTGGTTCTGCAGGAACCGGCTCTCTGGGTCGGAGCAGTACCTTCAGTCCCTGCTGGATGAGTCCAGAACCAGAACTGGACCGGGATCAGAGAGATCCTTCTGGCTAATCAGGATCTGCAGGGTTGGAACAGGAGTGTTATGAAAACCTTCTAGAGGAAATCCAGATTTTCCATTTTTAAAATCCAAAAATGTGATTTTTGGTTTTAGCTAGCTGTTAAGCTTAGCTAGCTTAGCAGCTAGCTAAGCAGCATTGTGCTACAGTGGCCAGTGTACCGTATGAATAGTTTTGAGTCTGTATGAAAATCCAGTTTGGGTCGGAAATTTTGTTCTGATGTGGGAAAAGAATCATTAGATTAAATAATCAAATTATCTTAATGCCTGTAGGAAACAGATTAAAACTTCCACCCAAATTATTTTAAATCACCCTTTGTCTGCAATAATTGTGTGTAATTTGCATGTCAACCTCTTGATGCTGTCGCTTTAAATGTCTCATTTCTCACCTGGTGGTTGGTTTGTAATTCTGATTGGGTGGATCATGGACTTCGGTTTAATTCACGCACATTTGCCGTCCTTCTTAGCGATATAGTCACGGACTTCCCCCTTGTGCTCACAGAACGCCTGCTGGTCTAACCTCCTGGCTCCTCCGGGGTTTGAGCAAAACTCACTCCCCGACCTCCAGAACGTGTTTGAGGAACCAAAGACTGAACGCCTGGAGCCTCAGAGAGAAAAACGGCTGGAGTCCTCTGATAAACTCCTGATCGAAAAAGATCTAGACAAGGAAAAATTGTGGGAAGGAGAAGTAAACATTCTTGGAAGGAAGAAGTTCCAAGATGTTTGTGACCCTGATTGTTACTACAAAGCGACCAACCAGCTGAATGGAACCAACAACATGACTGGTGATGGTTATTATATCCTCTCTGATTCTGAGGAAGTAGAGAAAATGTCGAACAAAACATTTTATCCCCAATCTGAGAAAACAATCAATGATCAGACGTTTGAAGACCCAGAACTTTCAAAGCTTCAGACCAGCCACAAGCAAGATTCACAAGAAGAGGTCAACGGTTCAGTGAAGCTGGAAGCAGAGGATTTATCGGCCCATCTGCACCACCAGTTAGAGGATCTCAAAAATGTCCAGAACCAAGCCCAGAACGTTCTCAGCCATGCAGCACAGGAGTTGGAGCTTTTAAAACTGAAAGGTTCTGGCGAGGAGTTAATCGAGTCTGAGCAAGTTTGGAAAGCCGACGCTAATGAAGAGATGAAACAAGAAGAGGAGAAGCTCCTGGACTGTGAGAGCCACGTTCAAAATCAGGTCAAAGAAGAACCTTCCGATTCTCTCGTCTGTAACAATTTTATCGACTCTGGATGGGACTCAAAACATGCCTACCAACCGATAAAACAAGAAATGCTGGATAGGAAGAACAACATTTTAGACCAGCTTGAAAATGTCAAGAATGGAGCGGATGAAACAGAGAGAGCAGATGAGTCTCAATTGTTAAAGCCTCAAAGCTCTGGCAGCAAGTTTATCATCTCTGAGCCAGATCCAGCAGAGGCTGGCAACGGTTCAGCTAAGCTAGAGGAATCAGACAATGGGAACAACTTCCTGGAGAACCTTGAAAATGTCAAAAGCCAAAGGTTGAACCTGGAAGGCAATGAAGAGTTGAAACAAGACAAAGGGGCATCAGCAAGGCAGGAACTGACCAACAGGAGCTACATTTGGGATCATGTTTCTAAAGTCAGGAGCCAAACTCTGCACCCGTGGACGACCAGAGAGTCTGAACTGCTCAAGTGGCTGAGTTCTGGTCGAGACTGTATCAGCTCCAATCAGGAAACGAGGTCAGTCAGTGATGAGACGGAAGAAGACGGAGGCGATGCTGCAGGAAGGGTGTCGACTGCAAGGAGCTTTGTCTGGAACTATGTCACTAAAGTTAGGAACCAAACACTGAACCCATGGAGACCGGAAGAACCTGAGCAGCTATCTGAGCTACCCAACTCTAGCAAAGTGTCCATTAAGTCTGGTGGCAGCAAAATGAGTCAAGAAAAAGATGACGCTCCAGAAAGGGTATCCTCCACCCGGAACAACGTTTGGGATTATGTTGCAACGGTTAGGAATCAAACCCTTAAGTCCTGGAGGTCAGACGGGCCTGAGAGTCAGGACATCCGTGGTCTCAACAGACAAGAGGAAAATGAAAAACCAGTGAACATGACGACCAGTAAGTCAAACCTTTGGGACTATGTTACAAAAGTCAAGAACCAAGCCTTGTACCCCTGGAGAGCAGAGGAAGCAGAACCTCCCAGCGGTCAACCAACAACGTTCAAGAGCTCAGAAAACGGTTCCAGCCAAGATCCAAGTGAGACGAACAGGAGCCATGTTTTAGGATACTTCACAGGAAAACTTTCAGATGTTTACAAAGACGCAGAGAGACGAATTCAGGACACAAGAGATTTCATCCGAAATGTGGGAGTCGATGATATGAAGTATGCTGTCTCTCAGTACGTCGCCATGAGGTCCAGAGATTTTCCACTGATCCAGACAACAAAACTTGCACTAAAACCTCACTCTGTTCTGGAAAACAAAGTCTCCTTGGTGGATCTGTCCAGTACTGCTCAAGGCTTTGGTTTGAATGCCGTGTCATTGTGGCCGAAGGGCTCTGTGTCCTCGATCGGAAATGCCGGTCCAGAGGACTGCCGCCCCTCAGAGTTTTATCAGAGCCTAATTGAGTTGCCACCAGCTCTGGCGCAGCTTCGTAGTCTGTCATCCCAGCAGATCATTGATAGAACTGAACCTCTGTCTCCTCAAAGACCAGGTAGGAGGATCCTGAGCATCTTCTGGCTCAGAGCGGCCAGCTTTGACCAACCCAGTCCAGAACCGGCCTGCCTCCTTCTGTCAGAACAGGACCTGACGGTATTTTCAGCTGGCCAGGACTCATTGGACACCCTCGGTCTCTTCCACCACTTTGACCTTATGGAGATCCGGGAGGTCCAGATCAGTTTGGCAGGGCAGCATGTCCGTCTGATCGGATCCAGGGAGGACTCGGTTCTGGCGGTCTTCACTCACAACCAGGATCTCACACAGGACTTCTGCAAGGCGGTGCTGAAGGCTCGCTGTCCGGAGACGTTCTCTGAGGCGACGGAGAGTCACCCACTGCTGTCGCAGGACCTCATGGCTCTGTCTCTGGATTGGACCTCCCGGGTTCCTGACATTGTCTCAGACATCGATCTGAACCTCACTTCCAGGTTCAAGCGGGTCTTAGCAGACCTGCTCTACATCGTCCACGGGAACATGGACGGCCCCGGCGAACCTTTCCTGGCGGACATTCGTCCTCTGCTCTACAGCAGCGTCTGGCTGCACCAGGACTCTCTGGTCCAGTTCCTCCTGACCGACACCCATGTTGCTCTCCTGCAGGAGGACGGAGTGTTTCACCCGGCACCGCGGGGCTCCAGCTGGGTTCCCGTCCAGCCGCAGTTCCAGGGACTGAAGCTGCGGCGGCGTTCAGACATCCGGTGTCTGCTGGTCAGGAGGGACGAGGTCTGCTTCAACGTCGACATCGTCTTCACAAATCGCAATCGGCAAACTCCGAAACGGAAGGTGGAGCCGAGGCGGCGCTCCGCCGACGTTCCCTCCAGCGGCGGTCGGTGTGAATCCTGGAAGTTAAGTTTCGGTTGCCCTGCAGAAGCTCAGATCCTCATCAAGCATCTGTGCGTCTGAAGATGGAGTCAGCAGAGCTCGTCTGCAGCACCTTAGCAGCTTATTGAAATCAGAAATACTGAATTTAAATCTGCAATAAGGAGAGTCTGCTGCTGCCTGAAGCAGGGCGAATGATGATGTCACTTCACTGTTTTTATTGTTTCATAGCCAAATACATGAACGTTGAATTTTGCACAGCGTGTTTGTAATTGATCTGAAACTAAATAAAGTTTCCATCCGTTCTAACGATGGTTGTTCCTTAGATCTCATGGTTTTTTCCCAGATTGTTCCGGGTCCATCGCTTACTGTCTGCTCCTCTTTCCGTCTGTTTCCCGCCTGGTTTTGGTGATTTGTTGCGCAGCATTTGATGTCGCGGCCGGCCGGGACGCCCTGCGCCGCCAAGGAGCCCGTCAGGGTGAGCATCCCGCGCTACGTCCTGCGCGGCCAGGGCAAGGACGAGCACTTCGAGTTCGAGGTCAAGGTGAGTCCGCCCGGCTCAGGTACGTTTACGTCCATTTCTACGGGATCAGGTTGCCGTGGAAACGTCTGGAGCAAAACGACATTTAAAACTATAACAGAAAATCCGAAGACGTCTTCTGAGGACGAAACCAGTATGAAACCAGTATGAAACCAGTATGAAACCTGGAGAGCTTGGTGTGAGTGAAACCAGCTGCTGATCCTCAGCGCTCCCCAAAATAACCGTCTGACTTTACAGATTCACAAGGTGTTTAATTAATGCAGGGAAATAAAACAGCACTCATTAAACCGTGTTTCCATATTTCTGATTTTATTGCCGTTTGTTTGTTCTTCGGTTTTTCAGTTTCAAAATGCAGCAAAGAAAACAGAATAATCTGGTGGGTTTTTGTTTTTAACTTTTAAAACTAACTAAAAATGAACAATTGCAAAACTAGTTTTTTTATAAACTGTATTTCTGTCCATCGGGACGTTTAGTTGTGACCTGAGCTCGTTTTCATTTCCAGTGTTGCTACTTATGAAAACCTCCATGATTCATTTAACTTTAGAAAGCTGAAGCAAGAATTGCAACATTTACTTTTAATTAAATTTCACATTCAGGCTTTTAGTTTTTTGAGTTTTGTTTGAAACCAGGAAGAACCAAACAGAGATTCACGTCTCTGGGAGGCGCTGAGGTTCTGCTGGGCCCGGTTAGCGACCCAGTGATGAAGAGCTGCTGTCTTCCTCAGGTGTCAGTGATGGACGACAGCTGGACCGTGTTCAGACGCTACAGCCGCTTCAGAGAAATGCACAGGAGCCTGAAGTCCAAATATCCGGAGGTGAGCCGCCAGAACCTGACCCGTTGTTTCTGGTTCTGAGCAAACTGTTGTCCAGAACCTGGCCTGATTGTAGTTGTGGTTCTGTTCTGATGGTCTTTGTTTTCCAGCTGGCGGCTCTGGAGTTTCCTCCGAAGAAGCTGTTTGGGAACCGGGACGAGCGGATGGTATCGGAGCGCCGCAGCCACCTGGAGGTACGGCGGATCGGTAGGAACCGAACCGGAACCGGGCCCAGGGGTCCTCTCATAGTGTTTTTTGTTATAAACTTTATTAAACATGCATTGTGAGATGGATTGTTTAGAGCCTCCAGCTGTGATGCAGTAAATATTTATTCTGTACCCAGAATGCATTGCTGAAGGTGTAGAGTAAATAAAACGCCCTGCTGCTTCCTGACTGAAGTCGCACTGCAACAGTTAGAACTGAAGGAGTGCAGCGGCAGATCTGATCCTGCAGGGGGCGACAGACAGATCTCTTGTTTCAACATGGTTACCTGCTTAGCGCTTTAGCATTAGCTTTTGCTAAGTAGTGTGTAGGTATAACGCTTTAGCAGAGCTAATGGTTCTGGTGGTTCTGATGACCCGTCTGCCTGTGTCCTAGCGGTACCTGAGGAACCTGTTCCGGGTCATGCTGTCCTGCTCCGGTTCTCCTCTCAGACCCGATGAGGACGGAGTTTTCCACCTGTCCAAGTTCAACATCTGCGAGTTTTCTCCGTTCTTCAAAAAGGGCGTCTTCGAGTCCAGCAGCTACGGAACCGGCTGAGGCAGAACCGGCCACGGAGGTCTGGACCTTCCTGTTTACGTGGTTCTGGTGGTTCTCCTGTTTGGTCTTGCGGGACGAGTCGATCCACTCTGGAGGACAGAAGCTTCAGGTCAGCTCAGACTACAGAACCCGCCTGGTTCTGGTTCCTGCAGCTGCTCAGGACACCAAGGAACAGAACCAAAGTTCTGGATCCGAAGGGTTGTGGGGAAGATCTGCAGCTTCTCTCTAGGCACAAAATTTCCTCTTTGCTGCTATAAGTCAATAAATTATGAGCCGATGCAAACGGATCAGAACCGACGGCAGGTTGGACCAAAACGTTCCGCTCTGCTGGAGAGACGAATATAAAACTGGAAATAATTATTTAAATGTCTGAAATATACAAAATAAATCTCTTTCAGTAAAGTGAATATCTTCATTTTCTCATAATTTTTCTTCCAGCGTTTTGATTTGTCGGCCATTAGTAAGGGGCGGGGCTAGCCCTAAGAGCTGGCCAATCAGATGTGAGATCAGTTTATTTCATAACTTCGACACAGGAAGCTGTAGGGAGGGGGCGGAGCCTAACCAGCAGTGGTGGGACGGGTTGGGGCGATCGAGGCGCAGCGGTAAGAAAGTTCCACGCTGTTGATGATGTCAGCAGCATCATGAACCCGCCTGAAGGTTTCTGGCTCCGAATTGATCCAAGTTCATTGGTCGGAACAGTCAGATCCATTCCGTCAGCATCGGTCCGGTCCGGGTTCCTTTAGAACCGGCTCGGCGGGTCTGGAGGGAGAGCGGAGCGGCGGGACAACGGCAACCTCCACGTCGTTCTGCAGGGGGCTCAGCAGCTGCAGGAAGACATATAGGATGTCGGCAGCTGAAGGACAGGAAGCAGGAAGCTGCAGGTACACTGACCTGGGCGCCCTGGTCCAGGTCCAGCTGCAGAGCCTCCATGGCGGCCCGTTTGGACTCCAGAATCTCCTGGAAACAGGTTTCAGACTCAGATAATCCCAGGAGAACCGGAGTCACTCCTTCACTTCCGAAAGCAACTAGTTAGCATCAGAACCTAGGATTAGGCCATTCTGCTAGCTTATGTAGCAACATGCTAACTAGCTTCTAGCTACGTTGGCTTAAGGTTTTACTCCATGTTTTCTACTGAGAAGTTTGACTTTTATTAACCTGGTAGTGACTGTGATGTCATCAGTTCAGCTATTGCTAAGCTAACACTGTGATGTCATGGGCTCGGTTGTTGCTAAGCTAACACTGTGATGTCATGGGCTCGGTTGTTGNCATCGGCTCGGTTGTTGCTAAGCTAACACCGTGATGTCATCGGCTCGGTTGTTGCTAAGCTAACACTGTGATGTCATGGGCTCGGTTGTTGCTAAGCTAACACTGTGATGTCATGGGCTCGGTTGTTGCTAAGCTAACACTGTGATGTCATCGGCTCGGCATCGGCTCGGTTGTTGCTAAGCTAACACCGTGATGTCATCGGCTCGGTTGTTGCTAAGCTAACACCGTGATGTCATCGGCTCGGTTGTTGCTAAGCTAACACNGTGATGTCATCGGCTCGGTTGTTGCTAAGCTAACGAGCTCCTTGCTGCTGTGCCTCCAACATTCCAGAAGAACCAGAAGGATGCGTTTAGTGTGGAGGATGAAGATTTCTCTTCTGCCAGACCTTCTCCTGTCCTGCAAGGCGGATTCTAACTTTAAGTTCACAGGAAGCTGAAGAAGCGCTGCGCAGACAGGAAGTACTGAGAGTAGAAATACTTCAACGTGGTTTTGCTCCAGTAAAAGTCAAATCTCATACGGCTGACTGAACAACCGTCTGGTTTCCCTTCAGGATGAATCAGCTGCTCCTGAGTTAAACTCCTCCTGGTGTTTCACTCCTGATCAGAAGTTCTGGTGCTGCCCAGCGGAGCGGCCCTCCGGCCTCTTACCTGCAGCTTGTAGGCGGCGCTGCTGCGCGCCGTGGGCTCCACGCTGCAGACGGACAGCGCGGCGCTCAGCTGCGCCTCCTTCTTCTCCAGAGTCTGGCTCAGCGCCTCCAGCTTCCTCTGCAGCAGGATCTTCTTCAGGCCGCTCCTCTGCTGGACGTCCAGGATGCTCTGCGTCTGCCTCCTCAGCAGTTCGTCACGCTCCTGCTGCACCTGCGGGGAACACCTGGAGGGTCGGCGGGGGAGGGAGGAGCGTGAGGAGGGAGGAAGAGGTTTACCTTCTGGAAGGCCTGCAGCAGCAGCTCGTGTTCCACCGTCAGGTCTCTGAGCTCCTGGTCAACCAGCTTCTGCTGAGCTCGGTACTCCTGCTCACACACCATCATCATCACCATCGGCGCCGAGCAGCTTCCAGGTGTTGGCTCCGCCCACTTACCTCCATCCTCTGCTTGGAGTGCTGGTGCTCCTGTAGCCGTCTGTGCAGCTCCGGCAGCTTCTGCTGGACCTCCTGCAGCGTCGTCTTCAGATGCTGGTTCTCCTGCTGAGCTGCAGAGATCTTCTTCTCCCACCGCAGCTTCTGGTTCTGCAGCTTCTTCAGCTCGCCCTGGAGCAGAGAGGGAGGGCTCAGGGGATCCAGTGGGATCCACTCCAGAGGATCTACTCCAGAGCTTTCTGCTTACCTTCCACCTGTCCAGCTCCGCCTGCTGGTTCCTCTGAATTTGGGAGAAGTATTCCTCTCCTTTGCGTAGGACTCTGTTGTGTTCCTCCATCAGCGACTCCATGCGGCTCTTCATCTGCTGCTCCACCTGGCTGACGGCCGTGCGGCGCTTCCTGTCCTCCGCCTGCATCAGGGAGTGCGCCCTCTGGTGGAAACTCGTCTCCAGCTCTGGGCAGGAAGCAGCCGACCGGCGGCATGAAGCAGGATAGCGGAAGAGGAAGGACGGAGAGGAAGAGGAGCTCACCGTGGATCTGCCGCTCGTACTCGTTACCGAGCCTCATCAGCTCCGCCTGGTGCTTCTGAGGAGGAAGAGGAGGGTGAGAAGAAGAGGAGATGAAGAGCGTTGTGTGGTCTCCTCACCAGCTGCAGCTCCTTGGCGGCGCCGTGCTCCTGGATCGTCTTCTGCTCGCTAGCCGCCTGCAAATCCCGGAGCGTCCGCCGCAGATCCAGCTCCACGTCCGTGTTCTGCTTCTGCTGCAGCGAGTGGCACGTGACGGCGTCCGTCTTCATCTCACAGACGGCGTTGTGCTGCTCGGACAGGACGTGCTTCATCTTCTGCTTGTAGACCTGAAAACCCGACACAGATCAAGGATCTGGACCGAGAGGCGGGGTCAGAGGTCACGCTACGACAGAGCTCACCGTTATCTCCACACGGTGGCGCTCCGCGGCCTCGTCCCTCTGCCGGACGCTGTCCCTCAGCTCCGCCTCCGCCTCTTCCAGCCGCCGCCGGGAGATTTCCCACAAGCCGCGGATCTTATCGCGCTCCAGCTGGAAGTAGCTCCGCTCCTCGCGCTCCCGGTCCAGCTCCTCCCGCAGCCGCACCACGTGCTCTTCCAGCTGCAGGGGCACACTCCGTCAGCCGGACTGCACCGGACCGGACCGGCTGCTGGTCCAACTCAGAACCACTGAAAACATGTTTAATCCCTGCTTAAAGGTTATTTTAATCTGTCAAACGGACCTAATCAGAACCAGATGAACCTGAATCCTAACAGAACTTTCTTGCTCTGTGGCGACTTACAGGCAGACTGCACTCACAGTCAGGTGCCGGTCTGCTATGTCTCCTGACTTCATCCTCCTCAGGTTTGATAAATACTTTATCAATCATACATACCAATAATATCACCGCTCATTCAAACATATTATGCTTGTACGTTGAAATAAATATAAAGTGACAAATGTATACTTTACTGCTACTAGTTGAAAGAGAAATTTTAAATTATATGTAATTAAAATGATTATAATCTGCTATTGCAACATAAACACTCTACAGTACAGAATGAAGTAACTGGATGAAACAATAACATTTGGAATATGTTTCCTAAATTAAGATGAAAATGATGTGGATTTCAGTAAAATCTGATGTACAAACTGAGATCAGCTCCGCTACTTTAAACAGCGGCAGGAAATTAAACCTTCGCCTCATTCTGACCTCATTCTGCAACTAAAATCTGAAAATGTTCAGATTTTAGTTGCAATTCCTCCTGTTGTCCAGCAGATGGAGCTGCGCGCGCTTTCAGGGCTAATCCCCAGTTCGGTGGTTCGATCCCCGGTTCCTCCTCTCGAACATTAACCTGCGTCATGTTGGTTCCGACAGGTTGAATCGGGTCCGGATCGGTCAGAACCGAACTGAAGTGTTTTTTATTCTGTTAACTGCAGAGTTAACAAACAGCGGTTAGCCTCGCTAGCATCGAGCAGCGGCTCCCACCTGGTCCTTGGACATGTCCTCCGTGGACAGCGCGTCCACCGCCGCGGAGGGCTTCCCCTTCCCGGGCTTCTTGTTTCTGTGCTTCGGCGGCTGGAGGTGGGTAACCCGGAGACATCCACACCGTTAGAGCTGCTGATGCTCAGCTAACATGCTAACAGAACTAGCTGCTGATGCTCAGCTAACATGCTAACAGAACTTTAAACCACTCCGTGATGCCGACATCTTCCACGTTATTGATGAAAAGAAATGTTTTCTCACCATCTTCCGTCACCGATCCGCTCCGCAGCAGCAGCAGATCCAAACCCCGCACATCTGCGAGAACAGCACAACATGAGGCGCTGCCATGGCAACGCAGTCACGTGCCAGACGCAAAGTTTCAGGTGACCATGTAAATATTCCTCTTCAAAATTAAATCAAACTAAAACCAAAACGATACATTTAAAAGTCAGATGGTCAAATATCACTTATATATTTAATCTGACGTCATAACTGCATAGGATCCTGACTGAAAATACAATTTAAAATGAATCATTTTCATATCTTCATGGTCCGGTTCATAAAATACTGACTCAGAATGAAAAATCAAACCATTGTATACGTATTGAGATATTATTTATCATTTAGAGTTGCTATTTTTTTAAATTTCGTTGTGTTTTCTTCATTCACAGTGACAATAAAAGGAAGTTTTTGGGATTTTTATAATATTTTTATAGGTTTGAAATGGAAAAAATGACAACTGAGAATGAAATCATTTCCTGCAATCAGATTTTTATTTTTCTATTTCATTATTATATCTGGCTGTAATGAAACTTTGTTTCATAAGCACCAATAAATAATCACATTATTAATAGTTATTAAATTAGTAATTTGAACCTTCATCACTTCCTGTTGCTGACAAACCGAGCTGTTGATTTGAACTGTTGAAACTTTATTGGTCTGGTCCAGTTGTTGTAATTCTGCCCCGGTTGCTGCGGTCAAGATTAGCCAAATGTTTGTGGTGTGTGTGCGTTTGTTTCCAATACCTTGTGGGGACCGTTTTCCTGACACTACGTTGTGGGGACTGAAGCCTGGTCCCCACAAGGGGAAACGCTGTTTTTGGGTTAGAGGTCAGATTTAGGACTAAGGGGTGAATTGAGTTTTGGGTAGGGTTAGGTATGTATGAGTTAAGGCGGGCAAAGGTAAGGTTTAGGCTGTAGAAATGAATGGAAGTCAATGGAAAGTCTCTGCAAAGATAGTCGTGTGTGTGTGTGAGTCAGCAGCAGCTTCATCAGAGAGAACACACTCACTAGTTCCATATTTCCTTCACTACTCCGTTTATTTCCCAGAAGCAGATTTCTATACAACATTTACAGTCAGAACCAGAACCTCCTGGATGCCTGACCCGGTGACGTCATGACCCTAGGACTGGTCGGCGCCGCCGGGTCGGCTGACCTTGGCCAGATCTCTGAAGGACATGGTGGCGGAGCCGCGGCGAGCCGGCTTGGCCTGCAGGAAGCAGAAAAATGTTTTACTGTTTTTATGGACGTTCCCAAACCTGCTCTTTATTAACTTACTACGGAAGGAAGATCCTGCCAAAACTGTGACTATAGAAATAAATAAATGGCTTGAAAAAGGTCATTCATGTGCCAAATATTGGTTCCAAAAATTTTCTTTTATCCTTTTTTCTCATTGTTTTTGTTTATTTAAAGATTTGTTTTATTTTATTCGTGTTCTCTTTTCTTTTCCGGTCATTTAAAATTCAAAAGGAAACAGGACAAGAAAAAATGAAAAAGTAATCAAAAATAAAATGGAAAAAAATGGAGAACAAAGAAGAAAAGAGTAGGGGAGAAAATGCAAAATGGAAATACTGGAGAACATAAATCAGTGAATGATCAAATCTAAGTCAATGTAATTGATATTAAAATAATACAGAATATGAAAAAATAAGAAAAAGTGAAGGAAATAAAAAATATTTAGTAAAACAAAAATATTTGTCAGCCTGTAAAAGAAATTAAATTTAGAAAGTTTTTTTTTTTCTGGATTCAATATTTACCATATTAACTATTACATCATCAAACCATTTTGATTTTGGCAAGTTCAGCCATCCGTACAGATATAACCCAACCTGAGGGAGCAGAGCAGTGAAGCATCACAGCTCAGGGGGCGGGGCCTGTTTCCCTGCAGCTGATTGGCTGCTCAAAGGCCAGACTCTGCTCTCACCTGGGACTCGTGAGGCTTCCAGCCAATCATGTAGAGGATCTGGAAGGTGGCGGGAACTGAGCCGTCCGGGTTTCCATACATCTCTGAAACGAGACGGACAGGATGAAATGTCCCGCTGGTCCAGGATCAATCCAGATTAATCCAATCCGGTAGATTACAGAGTAGTTCAGATTAAAACCTGAACTACTCCAAACTTCCTGCTTTAAATTTTGATCAGGTTTTGTTTTTGGATCAGAACCTCGGAAAAAGAGTCTTCACTTATCCTCCGGTTCTGAAGAACCTCTGTGGCGTTTTAACGAGAATCAGTCATTTAAATCCATAAATCCATAAATAATTACTGGAACTAACAGGAAGTTCATAAAGTCCAGTTAAAACCGGGTCCAAACGCTGCAGACGGAGTTCTGATGAAACCCATTCCAGATTTCTGCTGTTTAATCCAGATTAGAATCTCATGTTTCCATATCATCCTCCATCAGAGATCTGATTGGTCCAGAGAGCGTCTCCTCACCTTTGTAGACGGCTGCAGCTGCTAGCATGGTGTCGCGGTGCAGCATGGCGCGCCTGTTCCATGCGCAGTTACTCTCCCCCATGCCTGCAGGGGGCGACACGTCTCAGTCTGCTCCTGCAGGAAACATTACTAATTTCTGAGCTCTGTACCTTGCAGGTCCGTCATGAGCTCCATGATTCCTGGATAATGAACCTGAACATCATCAACGTCCTGGAAACACAGAGGAGGAGGGGGTCAAAGGTCAGACTGCTTCAATGTCTTCTGCTTAAGGAAGAAACAAGGCTCAGCTGAGAGGTGGAAGCTTTTATTGATCCATACAGGAACTTCCTGCTCTGTGCACCGAGGTCAACGAGGTCAACGCTTCAGCAACGTGAGAAACCGTTCAGAACCGGAACTACTGCTAGCACTTAGGCTAACATTAGGCTTTTGGATCATTTTAGCATTGCTGCTACACGCTGCTGTTAGCATACAATATGCAATACGCTACTATAGCTCAAGATGCTAGTGTTAGCACTCATGCTATCGTTAACTTTTAGCTAAAATTAGCATTTTAGCTCATTTTGATTTAAATCCAAACCTGGAATACTGAATGGACCGAGTCAAGATGAGTCCATCAGAACCTCTAACAGCTGCTGGATCGGGCCTAGCAGAACCAGAACCTCACCACGGTGAGCATGTTGAAGTGGGCCCGGCCCAGCAGGTTCCCCAGGTCGGTGACGGCGGTGTAGGGGGACACGTGGGGCGAGAAGCCGCCCTCCCGCTCCGTCTGGGCCAGCTGCAGCGAGCAGCGCAGCTCGTACAGCGTGTCGCCACCCGCCATGGCGCCCACGAAGACACCGTCTGGCTTTAGGACCCGATGGATCTGTTGGGAGTGGCAGCATGAGGGGGAGCGGACCCAAACACAGAACCACGCACAGAACTCTGAGCGTACCTCGCTGAGCGCCATGGGAAGGTCGTTGATCCAGTGGAGGCTAAGAGGAAAACGAGCGGGTTAAATCTGAGTCAGCATTTAACAAGCTAAATATTTATTACCTGAAATATTTTCTCAACTAAATAATTACCTAAACATTTAGCTTGCTAACAAGCTATGTAGTAAGCTAACTGGTTAGCTTACTAAACTAAATATTTAGTTAGTTAAATATTTAACTCAGAATTAAATTAATTTGTTTGAATCTGTGACATTTATAAATATGAATATAGAAAAAACAGGTTTAAGGAATGAACACCCATAGTTTTTAAATAAATCAAACTACTGCCGTTTTTGTCTTACAGTCTAACTTTAGAAACAGGAAGTCCTCCACACCACTAGGGGGAGTCTGGAGTAGACAGTATTAGCTAATATGCTGCTGTACTGCGATACTGTAAAAGAGTCATGTTTCCTCTGCTTCTCCTGGACGTTTGGTGTTTTAGTGTCTGACTCCCCCTACTGGTCTGGAGGATTTCCTGTTTGCAGAGTTTTTCTGCTGCATTTGTTTCCTTGTGTTTTTATGTTAATTGTTGTTCTGTTTGGTCCGTATTGATCCATTCCCTGATCGATCTCTCATGTGAAACCTGCTGAGGTCACACCCTGAGCTGAGCGCCCCCTGCTGCAGGAAGCCGGGCTCTGCAGGTAAAGTTGGTTTTCACCTGAGGCTGCTGACCACCAGGTGGAAACTGTCCTCCCTGAAGGGCAGGAACTCTTCATCAGCCACAACGCTCCGGGTGGGAACCTCCGACCGCCGCCCCAGCTTCTGAAACACAACACATAGAACTGGGTCCGCTGGGACCACTGGGACCGACCGGGTCCGCTGGGACCGACCGGGTCAGGACTCACCAGAGCCTGCTGGGAGACGTCAGTCAGAACCAAATCCTGCACCACTTCCTGGAACATCAGGGAGGAAAAACTCAAGCAAAACTGGAAGATTCCCAGTTTACAAGATTCCCAGTTCAGGCTGGAGGACTCTCTTCCTCATCCTCACCTTGCTCAGATGCTCTGCTATGTAACTTTTTCCTCCTCCCAGGTCCAGAGCCTGGGGAAATGTCCTGAGCAGAGGACGAACGGATCAGAACCTGCCGGACTGGACTTTGATAGAAACCAGTCAGATTTAACTGGTTTCATGGTTCCTGCTGGACCAGAACCAGAACTCACCTGGCGATGTCATAAACCCGATCAGCCACTCGACTGCCGACCTGCAGAACACAAGATCCAGATGAGACTGGAGAACCAGGACCGGTCCGGAACCAGACCTGAGGAGTCCAGAACCCTCAGGTTCTGGTTCTGATGGTTTCCAGTTCCATTACTGAATTCAATGAAAACATGAATTAATAACTGAAAACATTTTCAGTAACAATCCAAACTGAACTCCATCACCAGAATCCGAACCGAGCCCAGTTTCACCTCTTCTCTCAGGTAATCGTACTGCTGTCCGTCCTGCAGAACCGCGGCCCAGTTCTTCTGCCTCCTCTTCATCTCCCTGTTGAACACATTCATGCTGCCTGACCCAGATCCGGATCCAGAACCGGGTCCGGATCTGAGCCTGCGGCAGTAGTAGGCCGCGGGGGTCCGTGTCCACCCTGCCGGACCAGAACCGGCTCCTCGCAGGAGCTTCTGGACCCCCCGGCAGCTCATGGTTCCGCGTCCAGCCAGAAGAACTCCAATATGGCGGCTTCCTGCCCGCAGTGATCCCGGTGACCTCCGGCCGCGGCCGCTCGGAAAACCCGGCGGGAGGATCCAAGCGGAGGAACTGGATCAGCGGCTGGGAGCGGAGCCGGAGTTCAATTTGTTTTTCTATTTAATCTCTGGTCCGTTTTGGCTCATTAACATTTAATAAATAAAATCCAGATATATGATTGAATTTATGTTGAATAAAAAACACGTGACTGTTTGAACTGTTTTATATTTTCCTCGAAACACAAAATGAATCATCAAATTTTTAATCACGCAGTTGGTAACAATAACTGGGTCATTAAATTAAATGCAATTAAAACCATTTTTACCTTTTAACATATTTACAGGTTAAATTAAAGTTTTATTTAGAAACATAAAAACGTTTATTTTCTGATTATTGTACTAAAGTATAAATGATTCGGATCATAAAACCCGGATCTGAACGTTGTGCGGTTCGCGCTGTTTGTCCCTCTGTTCGCGCCGTACTGCATCAGAGGCGGAAAAAGCAGAGTGCATGCTGGGAAAACACGTGTGAGGAGGCTCGGAGCAGGTAACGTTTATATCTGATTCCAGTCGCTGGTTCTGGCTGCGGCTGCTTATCCACCGGACTCTGCGCCTTTTCTCGGGGTTTTAAACGAACCGATCCGGTTCGGTACCAGACTTTATTTGGTCTCACATTTGGACCCGAACTCCTCTGATCCATAAGATGTTCCGATAATCGGCTCGGTGGTTTTAGTGTTTCTGCTGTTCATGTCATCATAAAGTAAGGTTCAGTTCTTCATATCCACCTAATAAAATCCTAAATAATAAACCAATCAGGTTTCATACAATTATTAAATTTTCCACCGGTTCGGTTCTGATCAGATCAGTGCAGGTGAGGTCAAAGGCCACAGGTGTTTGTTTATGTTTGCTGGCAGAAGATCCGGATGAAATATGTTTATGGACGGAAGGATCTGCAGTAGCAGTCAGTGCTACATCGAATCAGAAAAGGCCTCTGACTGAAGCAGTTTCTGTTTGACCGTCATGACATGCTAACAGCTCAGTATCTGCTGAGCAGAGATGATACTCCACAGTAACGTCCTGATAGCTCCTTCAGCTGCTAGCTAGCTCTGCCAATCCGCTTCCTTTGCTTTTGCTGCTCCTGTTTCAGTCTGTCTGGTAGTTTGGTTAGAAGGACGTCGGCTACAGGGCTGTGATCCTCTGAACTTCCACCTTCAGATTTTATTTGAGCTTTTCAGATGCTAATCATTTGATCCCAGGTGCAAAAACTACACCTGGTTGCCATGGTTACTGAACATAAAAGCAACAGAAAGAATAGAGCAGCAGGAAGGAAGTTTTCGTAAACCAGAGGAGAGTCTTGAAGCTGAAGGTTCTCCAGGTTTACCTGCAGTTCTGCTCCTGTCCTGCAGGTGGCGCAGTGCTCTCCCCCATCATGTCATCCAGGAAGAAGCAGGCCGACGATGAGCGGTTCCACCGGGTCCAGAAGGACCCCAGGTTCTGGGAAATGCCAGAGAAGGAACGCAAAGTCAAGATCGACAAACGTTTCCAGTCCATGTTCCACGACCGACGCTTCCAGACAAAGCAGACGGTGGACAAGAGAGGACGACCCGTCCAGCTGTCCACCGCCGCCGATCTGAGGCGCTTCTACCAGCTGGAGGAGGAGGAGGAGAAAGAGGAAGAAGAAGAAGATGACGTCTGGGGACAGAAGAAGGAGCATCTTGGACGAGGAAGCAGAGCGGCAGAAGGTCAGAATTTTTCGTCCTCTGATTTCACATCAGTGCAGTTTATTTATTCATAACAAATATCGTCTCCAGGAAAAAATCATCTCAGTTCAAAGAACGTTGGGCTCAATCAGCGATTAAATAAAGCTTGTTTAGTTCTTTAGATCTAAAGCATGACGGCTAAAGCTAACTCAGTTAGCATTCATGTCTTCCTCAGATGATGACAAGGAGGAACATCAGTCAGATGATGATGATGATGATGATGATGATGATGATGAAGAGTCCAGTCTGGACTCTGAGGATGACAGCGGACCCGATCTGGCCCGAGGAAAAGGAAACATGGAGACCAGCTCTGATGAAGACGAGGATGATGATGTGGACGACATCCTGAGGAAGGAGGAAGAGCAGATCGAACACGACTGGGGGGAGCTGTGCAGAGACGCTTCGCGGAGCGAGCAGGTGAGGCGGCGGAGCGGAGCGGAGCCTCACCTGGTTAGGTGAGGTCCTAACCAGTTCTGACCGAGTTCTGAACGTCTTCCAGGTTTCTGCTCGGCTCGCCGTCTGTAACATGGACTGGGATCGACTGAAGGCCAAAGATCTGCTGGCTCTGTTCAGCTCCTTTGTGCCTAAAGGGGGCGCTGTGCTGTCTGTGAAGGTAACTGCCTGAGAGACGAGACCCAGGGTCCATCTGGCCCCATGAAGCCGCCATATTGGGTCAACAATATGATTTCTTTCTACCCACCAACAGAACCAAGCCAGATTGGCCTGTTTGTCCTGAGTAACAGCAGTGCATTGTGGGTATTGTTGTCCAGATTTTCCCGTCAGAGTTTGGGAAGGAGAGGCTGAAGGTGGAGGAGACGCAGGGACCTCCGGAGCTGAAGGCGCTGCCGGATGATTCGGAGAACGAGACAGACGAAAACAGGTGACCTGGGAGGTTCCTGCTGCTGCGCTGCCCCCTGCTGGACAGTGTGCAGCTCATCTGCTGTCAGTGTCCTCTGAACACAGCCAGGGGGCGCTATGGAGACGTTTCTCTGTTTGTTCAAATGTTTAGTTTGTATCACAGTAGAAGAAGACGAGAATAATTATTGTGAGGCAGCTGGGGGTTTAATTGATTTCACTGTGGACTTTCTGCCACCAGGTGTCACTGTAGGCATCATTGGGCGCTTTAGCAGCTTCCTGGTGGTTTAATTAGAATCAGATAAAAACAGACGTTCTGCCTCTATCTAGATGTTCTGGGTCCAGATGCTTCAGCGGTTCTGTTGCTCCTCTCAGGATCTACAGGGAGAAGCTGCGGGATTATCAGTTCAAGCGTCTCAAGTATTTCTACGCCGTGGTGGAATGCGACTCTGTGGAGACGGCGGTGAAGATCTACGAGGAATGCGACGGCTTCGAATACGAGAGCAGCTGCTCGGTTCTGGACCTCCGGTGCGATGGCAAATTAAAACGTCCCGACCCGGTCTCGTTTATTAAACTATTATTTCTAAGCTTCTTCCATTCAACAGTTTTATTCCTGATGACGTGACGTTTGACGAGGAGCCCAGAGACGCAGCGACGGACGTCAACCTGACGGCGTACGCGCCCAAGCTGTTCACCTCGTCCGCTGTCGCCTCCTCCAAGGTCAGAACGGCGCCGGTTCTGGGCTGACGGGACCAGAGAACCCGGTTCTGGTGGAACTCAGCAGTCAGTTCATGAGCTAAAGCTTCAGGGCAGAGCAGCTGGTTCTGGTCCGGTCCGGTTCCTGAGAACATACTGAAGTTCATCCATTTTGCTGCTTCACATCTCATGATGATCAATGGTTTAAATCGCAAATTGAAAGTTTAGGAATAGTGATTATTAATCTAATGAATATTAATGAGATGATCAATAATCTGATCATGCTTGGATCTCGCCTGGACCAATCAGGTGCAGCTGACGTGGGACGAGACGGACCACGAGCGTGTGACGGCGCTGAACAGGAAGTTCAACAAAGAGGAGCTGCTGGATCTGGACTTTAAGGCCTACCTGGCCTCCTCCAGTGAGGAAGACGAAGATGAAGAGCAGGAAGAGGGGGCAGGTGAAGGTGAGGATCGAGAAAAGTTTTCTGGTGCTTTAAGGAGACAAACTTGTGCTGAGTTGTTTGTTTCAAACAGAAGAGACGACCGGAGAGGAGGAGAAACCGAAGAAGAGGAGGAGCGAGGAGCAGATCAGTAAATACAGAGAGCTGCTGAAGAGCATCCAGAGCAGAGAGAGGAGGCAGCAGGAGGACATGGAGATGGAGATCAGCTGGGTTCCAGGTATCGGGAGGCTCCGCCTCCAGCCTCTGGGCCCGACGGTGCAGCGGCTCATTGTCCTCTTCCTCAGGTCTGAAGGAAACAACAGAGCGGCTGGTGAAGAAGAAGCTGGAGGCCAAGGACCAGCTGACGCCCTGGGAGGAGTTTCTGCAGAAGAAGAAGGAGAAGAAGAAGCAGAAGAAAAGTGAAAGAAAGCAGGTGAGTGGCGCCTCCTCGTGACAGAGCTCTGAACTGCAAGCAATAATGATTCTAACGTGACGTTTTCTCCTTCAGGGAGCAGAACAGCTCAGCGACGACGAGCTTCCTCCTGATGTCGACCTCAGCGACCCGTTCTTCTCAGACGAGCTCGGAACATCAGGTGACGTCCCGCAGGACGCTCGGTTACCACGGTGACAGGAGTGGAGCGACTGTTCTGGCCGTCGGTGTTTAAAACAGTCGGTCACTCGGTCCTGGTTCTGACGTCTCCTCCAGAGCGATCCAGTCAGTGACCCCAAAACGACCCCGCAGCTTCCTGTGGCTCATCACAGCGATGGAGTTCATCCACCGGGGGGAAACTGGGACTAACGCCGATTATCAACCATCCAGTTTGTTTTCTCTGCCGTTAAACTGGACGAAGATCTGCACAGATTTTATTCCAACTTCCTGGTTCTGACTTCCTGCTTCCTTTAAACCTTAAACAGACAAAAGCTGCAGATACTTAAAGCTGCATTTTGAATCAAACTTGACAAATTTACTTCAGTTTGTTCCATCCATCCATCCATCCATCCATCTTCTTCGGCTTATCCGGGGTCGGGTCGTGGGGTCAGCAGCTTAAGAAGGGAGGCTCAGACCTCCCTCTCCCAGGCTCTTCCAGCTCCTCCGGGGGAATCCCAAGGTGTTCCCAAGGTGTTCCAAGGCGTTGGGAACACCTTGGCCAGCCAGGAGACATCGTCCCTCCAGCGTGTCCTGGGTCTTCCCCTCCTCCCGGTGGGACATGAACTCCTCACCAGGGAGGCGTCCATCCTGACCAGATGCTCGAGCCTCAACTGGCTCCTCTCCATGTGGAGGAGCAGCGGCTCTACTCTGAGTCCCTCCAGGATGACTGAGCTTCTCTCTCTAAGGGAGAGCCCAGCCACCCTATGGAGGAAACCCATTTCAGCCGCTTGTATCCGAGATCTCGTTCTTTCGGTCATGATCCAAAGTTCATGATGAGGGTAGGAACGTAGATCGACTGGTAAATCGAGAGCTTCGCTGTTTGGCTCAGCTCCCTCTTCACCACGACGGACCGGTACAGCACCCGCTTCACTGCAGACGCTGCACCAATTCGCCTGTCGATCTCCCGCTCCCTTCTTCCCTAATTCGTGAACCCCGAGATACTTGAACTCCTCCACTTGAGGCAGGACTCCCCCCCGACTCGGAGAAGGCACTCTACCCTTTTCCGGCTCAAGACCACGGCCTCGGATTTGGAGGCACTGATCCTCATCCCGGCCGCTTCACACTCGGCTGCGAACCGCTCCAGTGAGAGCTGCAGATCACGTCCTGATGAAGCCAACAGGACCACATCATCTGCATAAAGCAGAGATGGATCCTAAGGCCACCAAAACGGATCCCCTCAACACCTTGGCTGGTCTAGAGATTCTGTCTATGAAAGTAATGAACAGAACCGGTGACAAAGGGCAGCCCTGGAGGAGTCCAACCCTCACCGGAAACGATCCCGACTTATTGCCGGCAATGCGGACCTGACAGCAGGGTGTCCTGGGCTGTCAGGTCCCTTTGATACAGGGACCTGACAGCCCGTATCAAAGGGCCCGGTACCCCATACTCCCGGAGAGCCCCCCACAGGGATCCCCGAGGGACACGATCGAACGCCTTCTCCAAGTTGGGCGAACTCCCAGAACCCTCCAGGACCCTGCTGAGGGTGTAGAGCTGGTCCAGGGCTCCACGACCAGAACCAGAACCACACTGCTCTTACTGAATCCGAGGTTCGACTATCCGACAGACCCTCCTCTCCAGGACCCCTGAATAGATCTTGCCAGGGAGGCTTAAGAGTGTGACCCCTCTATAATTGGAGCAAACCCTCCGGTCCCCCTTTTAGAACAGGGAGACCCCAGTCTGCCAATCCAGGGGAACTGCCCCCCGATAGCCATGCGATATTGCAGAGTTGCATCAACCAACACAACCCTACAACATCCAGAGCCTTAAGGAACTCCGGGCGAATCTCGTCCACCCCTGGGGCCCTGCCACCGAGGAGCTTCTTAACCACCTCGGCGACCTCGACCCCAGAGATTGGAGAGCCCGACCCAGAGTGTTTTGGTTCTGAAATTCAGTTAAAATAATTTCTGCTCGTCTTTAACGAAGTGAACCCTGACTGATTCATGTCATGTTTTACGTTTCAGACATGAAGAAGAAACAGAAGAAGAAGAAACAGGAGGAAGAGGAGATTACGGCTGAGGAGGAAGAGGAGCGACAGAAACAAGAGGTGCAGAATGATTCCCGGCCGGATCGTCCTCTGACTCCAGGAGTCTCAACCGTCTGCTTGCTTCCAGGCCCAGATGGCTCTGCTGATGGAGGATGACGATGACGAAGCCAAACACAAACACTTTAACTACGACAAGATCGTAGAGCAGCAGAACCTGAGCAGGAGGAAGAGGAAGAAGCTGCTGAGGAAGGGCGACGTGCCACCGGAGGACGACGGCTTCCAGGTGAGTTTTCATCTCAGGCAGAATTTACCTGGAAAGGCTGCGATTCCCACACCGGCCTGATGAGGGCAGTGTTGCTTCTACACCCAGACAGGCGGCCACCGCGAACTAAGAGCTAGCTCTGCTAACCGCTAAATCATAAACATTAGTTCTGCTAATGCTAAGGCGCTAACTTCAAACACTTTAATTTGTTCCTCTTTCTGGCTGTAGATAAAGTTATTACAGAAAAAGAGAGAGGAAACAATTTTCTTTCACTTCAAAATAAGAGCATGGGTATAAATGTCTAACTACTAGAAGAATTTCTACTTTGAACTTTATTCACCTAAACTTTATGAAACTTAAAATTAGCTGTTTAGAAATTATCTGGAAAAATTTATTTAAGGAAAGCTAAGTGCGCTAAATGTTTTTGAAGTTAGCAAAAATGCTAAAGTGTTACGCTAAAAGTTAGCTTTACCATCAGCACTGTTTCCGCATCACTGCTGCAAGG
The DNA here is from genome assembly GCA_903067055.1 of Poeciliopsis paucimaculata. NCBI lineage: Eukaryota > Metazoa > Chordata > Actinopteri > Cyprinodontiformes > Poeciliidae > Poeciliopsis > Poeciliopsis paucimaculata. The sequence continues at coordinate 40,743 of CAEGAD010063890.1, forward strand.
ACTTATAGATCCATACTTTTCACAACCATCTTTTCAAAACAGTTATGAATTAGAAATAATTGTCATCAGTAACAATGTACCATTGAATTAACCAGCTATTAAATACTAGCCTGTTATTTGTAACATTAGTTTTATAAAGATGATTAGATATTTAAATGGGAGCAGTTTTTAATGGGCTTTTATTTTAGACATTTTCGTAATTCATTAATTTTGCTCTTTTTGTTTTGTGTTCTTTAATAAGACGGTTATTATTTAATTATGTATTTATTTGTGAAATTTGCACCAACCATTTAAAAATAACAATAAAAACCTTCTAGATTCTCCAAAGCTATGAAAAGTCAGCGTTGAAATATTAGAAATGAGTGGCAGGTTCAGCCCTCCGTAGGTCGGTCGATGATGCCGTCTCTGTCTCCAGGTGGACGTCTCCGACCCGCGCTTCCAGGCCGTCTTCACCTCCCACCTGTTCAACCTGGACCCGTCCCACCCCGGCTTCAGGAACACCAGAGCCACGCGGAGCATCCTGGAGGAGAAGCAGCGCCGCCGCCAGGGGGCGGAGCCAGGCGGCAAACAGGAGGGGGCGGAGCCAGGCGGCAAACAGGAGGGGGCGGAGCCAGGCGGCAAACAGGAGGGGGCGGAGCCAGGCGGCAAACAGGAGGGGGCGGAGCCAGGCGGCAAACAGGAGGGGGCGGAGCCAGGCGGCAAACAGGAGGGGGCGGAGCCAGGCGGCAAACAGGAATCGGACTCAAAGGCGACGATGGATCCGACTCTGTCGCTGCTCGTTAAATCCATTAAGAGCAAAACAGAGAGATTCCAGGCCCGAAAGAAAAAGAGAGTGACCTAATTCCTCCTGAAGGCGGACCCACTTCCTGGTTCTGATCGGCCCGGCTCTGATCTGGACAGCAGCCATTTTAAATGCTTTATTATTAAATCTTTCATCTGAAACTGAATCATTATTTCCTATTAAAAAATGAAACATCTGAAGATCCAGTTGATTTGGATTCAACAGGAAGTAGTGTCACAATAAAAGCCTCCAAACAGAAGCTTTTAATGTGGTAATGATTAAATATTCTGATGTCAGCAGCAGGAGCGCCCTGATTGGTTGGATTTAACCAGCAGACACAGGAGTTCTGCTGGGACGGGTTCTGACCAGAACCAGAACTGTTTGGGTCGGCCCTGCTGAACATGAGAAACGTTCTGGTGCTTGGGTGTCAAATTCCAGGTTTGGGGGCAAAATCTGGCCTGCCAAAGCTCCTCATGAGGCTCTCTGAGGAAACAGAACCTTCAGATCACAGCAGATCCGTTTTTATCTTTATTACATCAGGAGGAAACGTTCAACATTATCTCATTCCAGAAATAGTTATTTTATCAGTTTGTTATCGGCTGGTTTTATTAACACATTCTGCCTGAACCGGCCCTTTAAGAGGAGCTGCATGAAAAAATGGAGAAATCAGCCTGGAGGGAAAATCAGCCTGGAGGGAACTCGTCCTCCTCAGTCGGATCAGCAGCCGGTCAGACGTTAAGGTGGGACAGAAACCAGTTTTCAGAAATTGGGCCAATTGGAAACGTTCCTGATATTCCGGGTCGAAGCAGCCGGACCCGTATGAACCGGGTCGCTACGGCCCGGGGAACTCGAACACGGCGGCGGCTCCCATCCCGGTCCCGATGCACATGGAGACGACTCCGAAAGCCCTGAGAGAGAGAGCGGAACCGGGTCAGAGCCCGACCCGGTTCCGCTGCAGCAGCTGAACCAGACCCACCTCCTGCCTCGGCGCCGCAGCTCATTGAGCAGCGTCACAACCTGCCGGGCGCCGGTGCAGCCCAAAGGGTGACCCAGAGCGATGGCGCCCCCTAAAGGATTCACCTTCTCTGGAGGAAGAGCGAGACGCTGAACGCAGAACACAGCCTGGCTGGCGAACGCCTCGTTGATCTCGAACACGTCGATGTCGCTCACTTTCAGCCCTGAGAAGGAAAATGGAGTCACGTTGGTTCTGTCTGGATCAGAACAAGAAGGTCCAGAAGTTTCCGGCCGCCTCACCTGCCTGCCGCAGCGCGGCGGGGATGGCCAGCGCCGGGCCGACGCCCATCAGGTCCGGCGGGACGCCCACCACGGCGCTGCCCCGCAGCACGCCCAGAATCGGCAGACCCAGTTCTTCCACTGCGGCCCGGCGGCCCAGCAGAACCGCTGCCGCCCCGTCGCTCACCTGGCTGGAGTTTCCTGGAACAGAGCAGAGTCAGCGGCGCCGGCCGGGAAAAGGTGCTGCGGGCCGGGCGGTTCTGACCTGCCGTAGTGGTTCCGTCGGATTTGAAGACGGGTCGGAGCCGGGCCAGGTCCTCCAGGGTCGTTCCGGCCCGGATTCCCTCGTCCCTCCGGACCTCCAGCCGCCGCTCCCGGCCCGACTCGTCCCGGACCGTGACGGAGACGGGAACGATCTCCCGGTCGAACAGCCCCGAGTCCCGGGCCCGGGCCGCCCTGCGGGGACACATGGGTCAGCGCCAGCCCGGACGGGACCAGACCTGGAGCTACTGGGAACTCTGGAAGAACCAGAGGAAGGACAAAAAGCTCCAGAGCAAAAAAACTAAACAACAAACTTGATGTGCGAGTCGAGAGCGAAGGCGTCCTGCTGCGGCCGGGAGACGGCGAAGCGCTCAGCGACGTTCTCCGACGTCACGCTGAGGAGACAGGAAACATGGAGGAACGTTTCTGAAGCCAATCGGGTTGATTGGAAATGTCAATCAATAAGCGAGGATATCGGTAAATATCCTGATCTGCTCTGTGTGACCTTCAGTGGTTTAGTGAAGGTCGTTCATGCTGAGAGTTTTTCTGCTGATGGATCAACTTCATGAGTCTGAAGCCATAATTCCTGCCGTTGGTTATATTGATTATCGATCGATCGATCGGCTCTGCCTCGCCTCCTCACCCCATGGGGATCAGGCAGTCCCTCGCCTTGGCATTGGCCGACAGTCCGGAGCTCAGATCTCCTGGATCCCCCATGGATCGGAGCGACATGCTCTCCACTCTGAAACGCAGCAGGCCAGAGGTCAGAGGTCAGCATGATGAAGTGAATGGGTCTGGAGAACTGTTCTTTGAACGGCTGACGGGAAGAGAAGGAAACTTCAGGAACTCACCCGCAGGCCAGGCCCAGCTGGATGGATCCGCTCCGGATGGATCCTGAGAAACAGAACAACTGGGTCAGATTGGGCCATAGGAACCAGCTGGAAGCAGCGGGGTCAGCTGAGGTCAGCTGAGACCAGATGAGGCGTTACCTGCGATGTTTAGCAGCGCCTGCAGGCCAGAGGAACATTGCCTGTTCACCGTGTAAACCGGAACCTTCTCTGGAAAACCGCTGCAACCAGAACAGCTGTTAGAACCTCCAGGCCACGCCCCTTTAAAGGCCTCAACACCTGACCTCTGACCCTTGACCCTGACCTGAGGAAGTGAGCTACTCGGGCTATCAGCGCTCCGGCTCCAGGCTGCAGAACATTTCCTGCAGACAGAAAGCCTCGTTAGCAGGACCAGAGGGCGATGGCGCCCCTTCAGGCCAGGCTGGGTATTACACTCACCCACACAGATGTCCCCCAGCTGCTCCGGGGACAGGCCCACGTCCTGCAGGACGGCCGTCATCACGGCGCTCAGCAGCTCGTCCGGCGTGGTGTCCTACAGGAAGACGGTTTGTTAGCGTGCGGTTAGCATGTGGCCCCTCTGGGCCTCCGTACCGCAGAGTCCCAGTTCAAACCAGTGAATGAATCTGCTTCAGATTAAAACCGGAACATTTAATCCTAGTCTGCTTCTGAAGAAAACCAGGATCTGACTGGGATTAGTCCCAATTAGCCCAGTGGATCAACTTTAACCTGCCAGTTAGTGATTAATTAGAAAACCTTCATCATCATCATAATAATAGCTTTTATTTACAATAACCTTCACATCTTTAGATCTTAAAGAGTTTTAGTCATCGTCATAAAACCAGTTTCATCCCACTTCCGCTCAGTGGGCGGGGCCTAACGCCAGGGGGCGGGGCTCGGACAGGTTGGAACATCGGGTTAACTCGGTCAAGTCCGGTATTGTTCGGGTTCTGCTGTTTTCTCGGACCTTTCGTACCTTAAAACTTCCTTTCTTGGCCTTTCCGATCGCGGTCCTCCGGCCGTGGATCACCACCACCTCGTCCCCGGGACTGGGCGCCGCGCAGCCGCAGTCGGAGCTCCGCAGGCCGCCGGGACTCAGGTGTCCGGAGATGAGCTTCAGCCGGTTCATAGCGCTGCTTCGGTCCAACAGGACTCCCTCAGAGTTCCGAATCCAAACAGGCAGATCAGACTTTGGACTGACCGTCTTCTTCTGAGATGAGCCGTTTCGGTGCAACGGCGCCGCCTGGTGGACCGGAAGGAGAATAACAGCTGATTGATGACGCCTATAATAATCTGAATTTATTTGAGATCTAAAGCCCTTTTGTCTTTTTCTGTTTATTTTGTCGCTGAGCTCTTCCTCTGATGTCTGACAAGTTTTATTTATTTCTATTTTTATTTGACTTTTATTTTATTTTATAATTATATTTGTGCCGTAAAGCTTGATTTCTTCATGTAAGTAGTGTTTAATAAAAAACCCAAAACACAGCTGATTAGGGTAATCTAAGTAAAAGTCACTTAGAAAACCAAATACTTAAATACTCGTAATGTCACCAGCGAAAAATGTCACTAAAATTAAAACGTATTTTATTTAAGTGAAACTTTTACTTGAAGTGTTTTACTGTTTTATGAGCAGAAAGTTGTTTTTAACAAAAGAAAACATATTAATCTCAAACAGTTTTTAATTTAGGAGCATTCTAAGTGAAATAAAAATGGTAGCATATGATGAATGTCTTTCCTTCGGTTTTCAATAATTCACTCTGAATATTCATGTAAACCTGTAAATACTGGTAAAATGTACCTTATTACACCTTAACTAAGTAACTAATCACCATTTACTTTCCTCCACAGTTCCAGGTAAGTGAAGCGGATGTTGGTCTACAGAACCGGTTCTGTACGGTCAGAACATCTGGCAGAACTTTGGCGTCTCATCGGATCCGATTGGCTTCAGTTTGCTGCAGCAGCTTGTCAGAGCCGCAGGAATCTGCTGGTTCCCTCCAGAGATCCGGATCCACGAGCTTTCTGGATCCTCCAGAACCTTCAGAGACCCAACTGCTGGACCTGTTCACCTCAGGTCCAGAACCAGAACCAGAACTTTTGCTGAATTCTTCATTTCTCCAGTTTATTTCTGCAACATTTTCTTCAGGAAAATCGCAGCAAACAGAAACTTTTTAAACTTTTTATTTCATCACAACATGAGTTTGATAAGGCCACCGAGTTTCATCCAGGATGGAGGCAGAAAACACAAAACAGGAAACAGGAAACACAAAACAGGAAACAGGAAACACAAAACAGGAAACAGGAAACACAAAACAGGTAGAAAACTAAAGGAACATCTGAACCGGGTTCAACCCGTTTCCAGGTTGGTTTTCAGGTGATTAGATGAAGAAAAAGGAACGAGCTTCAGGTCCAAACGATGGCAGAACCTCATCCAGAACCTCAAGTAACAGCAACACCGCCACCTTCAGGCTGCAGCAGGAACTGCGCCACACTCAGCAGCTTCACTAAGGCAACAAACTGAGGAGCTGCAGAACCACGACCCGGTCCCAGTGGTTCGGTCTGATCCAGCTGAGGTTCTGACCGGATCCCAACAGGAACTGCTCCTCTGAGAGCAGGAAGAGGACCAGTTCTGGTTCTGGAGGTGAACCAGAACCCAGCAGATCAGAACCATTTTCCTCTAAACGACGGGTCGGAACCGACTGAACCCGCGGATCAACGCGGATCTGAACCTGAAAACAGTTCTGACCCGGCTCAGCAGAACCGGATCAACACGTCATTAAGGCACTAGGAGGTCCGTTGGAGAGATCCGGTCGGGTTCTGCTTCATTTTCCAACCTTACTTCAGTCCGGATCCGCCTTCAGAGATTAATAATCAATAATCTATAAATGAACTGGTGTCAGCAAAACTTTATCTGTGCTGCCATTAGAAGATAATCAAGGGTCCAGAGGTCAGAGGTCATCAACGTGTCAAAGCACAAACATTTCGGGGAGATGGAGGGGGGGTTGGTTGACCTTTCATGACCTTTTGGAAACTTTCATGATGTTTAAAATAATCACGCCTCCAACAAATGAAAATATGGAGCAAAAGTTTGGCTCCATTTTGTCTGGTCTGAGGCCGGTGGAGGGAGGAGCTTCACTCAGACCGTTGGTGTGTTCATCCGCCACAGGAAGTAGTCCCCCGGCTTCCCGCTGCGACCCGACTCGGCCCGGGTCAGGCGTAGAAGATGAGTTCTGGGATCTGGCCGCCCTGGACCCCGGTCCCGTTGGTGCTGTCGGAGGAACACTGGAACTGGAAGGTGACCTTGCCGCTCTGGACCTCCGTCATGCCCTCCTGGCCGAAGTAGCTGAGCTCGTTGCCGTCCAGAACCACGCTGGCCGTGTAGAAGGTGTCGGGTTCGATCTGGACCGGGTAGTCGAACCAGACCGGGAAGGTGCTGCTGGAGCCGTCGGAGAAGAACTTGATGACACGCTGCGCCATGGGAACGCCCTGCCGCTTCAGCTCCATCTTGGCGCTGTACTCGGCCGAGCCGCAGCTGGAGCCGTACAGGCCAAAGCCGGCGATGAATACGCGGCGGTCCACGGCAAACTGGATGCTGTCGCAGCGGCCGCGGTAGCGCCACTGGTTGCTGCGGTAGGCGCAGGACTGGAAGCGGTGGCAGCGCTGCGGCGCCAGCCCCTTCCGCGGCTTGGTGCAGAACAGCAGCTCCGGCTTGCGGGACGCCGTGAACCACAGGAAGATGTCGTTGGTCTCGTTGAGCGTCAGCACGCCGGACTGCGCCGCACCGTTGGCGAAGTCCTCCAGCGCCATGGCGGGGATGCGGATCAGGTAGATGGCCTTGCCCAGCACCAGCCGCTTGTTGTCGATGGAGGGTGGCAGGTCGCGGCGCTGGCACTCGGCCTCGGCCCAGCTCAGCGCCGCCTCGAACACGACCATCTCCTTGGCGTTGAGCGTCTCCCGCCGCAGGATGCTCTCCAGCGTCTGTGCGTCGATGTCGCAGAAGCCCTCGGAGCGCAGCGCCAGCTCGGCCTGCGCGTCGATGACCTCCCAGCAGCGCTGCGTCAGGTCCGGCTCCTCAAACAGGCAGCTCTGCGACAGAAGCACGCAGGCGTTCTTGGCGCTCAGGCTCGTTTCCAGGAAGTTGACGCAGGCCCGCGCCAGGTGAGGCACGATGTACTTTTTGGCGGCATAAAGTGTGGCGAGCACCGTATCGGCGCACAGGTCGATCTCATCACAGTAGATGTACCTGCGGAGGAGAGGCCGAGTTAGCAGACCGGCTCTGGTTCTGAGGTCCGAATGGACAGCCCGACCTACTTCAGCATGGCCAGAAAGGACGGCGGCTCCACGTCCGGGATCCGGATCTCCTCCGTGTCCTCAGCCAGCTCGCCGTAAAACATGGCGTGGAACACGGAGCTGCCCACGGCCAGGACGTACTGCCGAGAGGAACAGCAGAACCGGAACCGGGTCAGAAGCCCCAAACTGGACCGCTAGCACCAGCCAACAGAACCTGGTTTCTAAAAGACTTTAGACACAACGAGTCGCCCCCTACAGGAAACGGCTGTAATAGAATAATAATAATAATAATAATTCTGGTTTAAAGTCAAACTTCACGAAGACGAGCTCCTCTGATGAAGAAGCTTAAATACCCTAAACATTAAATATGAGATCTAGGAGAGCAGCTCTGGAGCAGATCTGTTTCTATACATCTATCTCTAGAGAGCTCGTCCTAGAAGCTGTCCACCTTGTGTCCAGGAACCCTCTGAGTGCCGCCCGGCGGTCCGACCACGAAGTGAACATCCGCCATCATCTCGTTGTTGAACATGACTGAATTCCTGCAGACAGAAATATGAACCAAAACTTCACAGAAATGAAGGAAAGAAACTGAGTTTCTCTATATTTATTTCTACTTTCTAACTGTACTTAGTTTAAGGTTTTTATTTTACTTGAATTACACCTAAATTCAGTTAAAGTCCAGAAAACTGCAGCTCCAGACGTCTTTACCCTGGTTGGTTGGTTGAAACATCCCTGTGTTTATTATTTTTGGATCAGGATAAAATAAAAAAACTGAGATTTAAAGAAAATTTTAATTTCAGGTGAAAACAAACAGCAGATTCCAGACCTGATATTAAACGGACATGAAGTCGAAATGTCACCTCACATTTTTGCACATTTTACGGTAAAGATATGCTTGTGTAAATAATTAATATTTATTAATGTTAATTACTAATGAAGTCTGAAATTTCAACTCCACATTAACTTTGTTTTTAAATGATAAAATCTGATTTTCCAGCTCAGAGGTTTCTTCTCCTCTTCATATGAATCATAACCATTAATCACAGATTTCCATAAATGTTCTTATTTCATCTTCCTGTAGAGAAATTCGTCTGTAGCTACAGCGGCTATCACTACGATAAATTGTAACAAACTGAATAGTTTCTAACAGCAGGATTTATTATTTTTCCTTTTCTGCCAAAAACTGGATGATAAATGTTTTCTGTGATTTGGTTTAATAATTCTTTTTATTTGTTAATTATGTTGTTTAGCTTATTTCTTTTGGATATTTAAAAAGTCTTCTGGTTCCAGAGTAAAATGCTCATTAGAGTTCAAAGTTTATTGTGTTCTTGCATTATGGAAAATGGTCTGAAAACAACATTATTAATGTTTGTTCCAATAACTTCAATTAGTCTGGACATTTTATCATCCAGACCAGTTTGTTACAGTGACAGAACCATTTATCAGCAGGGCAAAACTTTACAAATAAAGGAGAATGAAAAACATTTCCTAACAATGAATAAAACTGCCTTCAGTTATTTCACCATTTATTTGTTTTCTGGTGTTTTATTCATTACATTTTGAGCATATTGGAGTTCCTTATAAACTAGACTAGATTTTGATGATAACTTTATGATCATGACCGAACCGGGAACCGGTACGGACCGGAGGACTTTATCTGGTCCTGATGACCGGAGCCGGAGCCCAGGCGGGCCGCTCTCACCTCTCCCGGATGGTGGGGAACAGGCCCTGCCAGCTGCAGCCCGGGGCCGGGTTGTTGTTGCTCAGGTTCTGCTGCTGGAGCGAAGCGGCGGAGCTGCTGCTGCTTGAGGCCGGAGACACCAGCTTCTTGGCGGGGAACAGCTCTGCTGCCATCCTCCCCCTTCAGTCACACCGGGGAACGGCTCATGGCGGCTCCGGGGCCCGAACTCAACCGCTCTTTAAACTTGGATCAGTTCCCGACCCGAACCGAACTCCATTTAAAAGCTAGCGGACTTTAGCTCTGCGCTAGCTTTAGCCACATTAGCCTCCCAGCAGCGGGGCCTAAAACATGAACTGGCCTGCGGGACCCGGAGCTAAAGCAGCGGGGCAGAGGCTCCCCGAAGGACCGACATTCCTTAAACTTTAACCTTTGACCTCTAAAACCTCCATTAGCGGCCGAGCAGAGTTTGCGCTCAGCTTTTGTTTACGCCGCATCAACTCCAACCAATCAGAGACCAACTCTTCTTTACTGGAGCTATGGGCGCTTTACTGCCCCCTACTGGAAAACGGCGCACTGCAGGCTCCATTTGTGCCGCTTAAAAATCAACCCAAACCCAAAATTCTGATTCAAACATACTTTATTGAACCCAAAGGGAAATTAAATGTTGTTGTAGCTCATTAATTCAGATTTTTCAAAAAGTTATTGTCGATGCTGAAGGCTGTAGGCAGGAAAGATCTCCTGCAGCGGTCTGTATCGCAGTGAATCTGAAGAAGCCTCTGACTGAAGACACTGTCTCATGAAGAGGATAGTCAAAGTTTTTAAAGAATGCTCCTTTTGTGTCATCCCCTGAACAGAACCAGAACACAACCGGGACCAGAACCCGAACAGAACAGAACCAGCCTTCTTTATCAGACTGATGAGCTTTTTTAAATCGCTGGTTCTGATGCTGCTGCCCTAACAGACGAGAGTGTAAGAGATGACGCTCTGAACCACAGAATAACACAAAATAAAGGCAATAATTATGATATTACAGGAAAACAATCAAATCCACCGAACCAAATATATTTTTTCTACAAAACTGTAAGACGTTATAATAAAGACATTTTTCTAAATATGTCCTATTTTGGTTGTATTTCAGAGCACTGTACAGTAAACGCTGCATGTTTTAAATTTCTTTGGACCTGTAATCCCGTTGCCATGGCAGCACATTCTGGTTTGTTTCAACAGAAACAGTTAAACTTGCGTTTCCTGTCAAATCCACAGTTTTTATATTTTCTTCTGCTGGGAGAAGCGGATTAGTGAGCCACAATGGTGAGAAAATGTTTACACTTTACTGGTAACTACATCATAATGTTCAGTAGTATGAGCATCATTTAATAACTGTTAGATTCTGAATTATGTCTTGGTAGCATGTTAGCTTAGCATCAGCAGCTCAAATTGTGTTTTCCTTTTTCAGCCTCCAAAGAAAGGCAAAAAGGGCAAAAAAGGGAAAGGCGGGAAGGTGAACCCCTTCATGCTGTTGGACTCTGCGCCCATACAAGACATGACCAAGGATCAGGTAGCACTTCCTGCTGATGATGCTAACAAGGCTAGCTGGTGTTTACTCAGAGTTGGGACCTGATGTACAAACATGTCACTGTTAGATGGTGGAGGAACTGCAGGAGCTAAAATTTTAAAACTTAATTCTGGTACAACTACAGAACCGGCCGAATCTTCCTGTGGGGAATTTGAACCGTAGTTTTGTTAAATAAATGAGCAGCACTCATCTTTACCCTCTAGACAGCGGCAGTCTCATTATTCAAAGCAGGAAATTTCTACACGTTTGCCTGTTTTCAGATACGTTTGAAATGAGTTTCCACTGAAGCCAGATAATAGTTGACCTTTTGGACTCGGGCCTGTTCATGGCTGGTCTGTGGAGCTCCAGACTGTTTGACGAAAATCTGATCATTTCCTGGTTCTGGTTCTGATCCTGATGACACCTGACACGCTATTGGCTGGCATTTGCAAAGCAGCCAATCCATGAGCGCCATTCGCTTTCCTTGGTGCTGATTGGCTGAAGGCCCAAACCTAAAGTAACTGACTTACTTTTCCATTTATAACCGGGTCGGTTTGAGTGAAGCGGGTCAGTTTGACTGGTTTTAATCTGGGATCATTAAACCCCAGATTAAAACCAGATTAATTCCTTTGCAGTTTCCTGGTTAATCCCGCCCCGATTGTCTGCAATGTGTTGCAGTTGTGGGATTTCGCTCTCCGCATCCAGGAGGAGCTGGAAACGGTGCGGAAGGAAAAGGGCCTCTTCCAGCTGGAGCGGGACAAGACCAAGATCGTCTGGGAGACGATCAAGAAGAACCTGGAGGAGTCCGAGGTCCAGCTGAGGAGTACGACTGCAGAGAGGTCAGAGGTCGACGAGCAACACAGAGGGGAGATGACTGTGAGTCCTCCACTGACCCTGTGAGGTGGTCCTGCGGTTCTCCCGGTCCGATCCTGACTCTGTGTCGGGTTTTCAGGTCTACAAGCAGAAGATGAAGCACGTCCTGTCCGAGCAGCACAACGCCGTCTCTGAGGTGAAGACGGACGCCGTCACGTGCCGCTCGCTGCAGCAGAAGCAGAGCACGGACGTGGAGCTGGATCTGCGGCGGCAGCTCCGGGATCTGCAGATGGACAACAGGGAGAAGAGGCTCCAGGAGCACAGCTCCATCAAGATGCTGAAGCTGGTGAGGAGACGACACTCTGCTCCTGCTTCAAGCTTTGGCTTCCGTCTCATGCCCGCTCTTCCTCCCCAGAACCACCAGAGGGAGCTGATGAGGCTCGGCGGCGAGTTTGAGCGCCGGATGCAAGGTGAGTGCAGCTCAGTGCTTCCTCCCGGGTTTCCTTCCTGGTCTTCTTCATCGTTCCTGTTCAGTGCTGGAGGTGCAGAAGCTGGTCACCACGCGGTCCATGGCAGAGATGTTCCAGAGGAAGCTGATGAACGCTCTGACGGAGATCGACACTTTCAAGAAATGTCACCTGGTGTCTCTGAACAAGGAACACGACAATAGGAGAGAACGGACAGAAGGAACGTTTGAGGAATTCCTGGACACAAAGCACTACGAGCAGCACACCTGGAAGGTAGATGAACCACCGCAACGCTGCCTCCGGTGTCGGGCGCTCCTCTTTAGTAGGTCCCTCTGGAGTGGATCCTCTGGAGTGGATCCCACTGGATCCCCTGAGCCCTCCCTCTCTGCTCCAGGGCGAGCTGAAGAAGCTGCAGAA
>CAEGAD010063891.1:0-57759 GCA_903067055.1 Poeciliopsis paucimaculata
TGCTTTACGACAACTTAGTCACAACGGATTGCCCTTTGTGCTGGCTTCCCCCTGAGGTTTTGACAAGTTTGTTACTTAATGGTGGTCAATGGTTTTTTTTTTTTTTTTTTTTTTTTTTTGTCCTGCTTTACTCATGAACCGAGTCTGAATCTATTGACTATGTGGATAAAGAGCAAATTTGACAGAGGTGATTTGAAATACAGCAGGCAAGTGAAAAAAATAAAAACATTTTTTCCTAATAGAGTTTCCCGTTTTTAAACTGCAAGTTTTGATTTTAAGAAAAGGTTTGATTTTATGAATACAGATACATACGAAAGAAATTCTGAGCAGATCTGATAAACACTCACTGTATTATATAAGTGTTTCCCACTTAGAACATTTAAGTTTTTTGAACAAAGTTTACTAGTCAAATTTATCTTTTATTTGAAACAACAGAAAAAGTATAAATTTTATATAAACTGCAATGTTAACAAAACATCCATTTATTTAAAAAATTAATAAATAAAATCTTTGGGCCTCCCCCAAAACATTGGACCCTGGGTTACTGCCTCATTTACTTATTTACTGAAAATAAATAAGTCTCCTGGACATAAAAAGGACATTATTAATATAAAACGGCAAGATTCGTACATTAAATTAAAACCATCAGAACAAATGAGACTAACTTATTTTAACACGACACGCCTCCTTATATATGCAGCTTACGTTCAGTGGGGCGATAGCATGCTAGCAGCTAACCAAGCATACTCATTTCATTTGTTTAGATTCTTTCCCTATGTCCTCGTGTCGATGTTCACAAATGCGATGGCTTTTCCGGTAATGGGAAATACAATATCCCAATGCTGGGACTGGTTCCCCACCACCACCACCACCAAATACACACGGCACTCAAGAGAAAAAGATTTGTTCGGCCGCAGAGGCCAGAAACACAGGATCGAGTTTTCCCATTTGTTCTTAGGAGGAAATCTGTAATGTGAGGGCAAAGGGCCTGGCGGGTTCATGCCTGATAAGTCAGCGCATTTGGTCTCGGCTGCATTGATGAGAGAAAATCCTTTAAAGAGTTTGGAGTTTTCGCACAACTGGAGTCGATGCGGGTTTCCAACAGAGGTCAGCTCCAGCTCCTTTTCCCCTCTCCTGCCTTTTGTTTCTGCCTTTGGTAATTCATCCTTCCCGTGAAATTCATTCACTTTCTTTTCTTTCTTCTTCCCCGCCGTATCCTTTGGGTTATTTTCATTGCGGCGCCTTATTTTCACATATTGTGCCTCTGCAGCGAGTGCCATCAATAGCGGTCCGGAGTGGACAATCTATTACGACGGGAAGGGGATGAAACTAGCAGCCTGACAATCAATTCTCCTCCAGACGGCGCGCCCTGAATCAAAATGTGTCCTGTGTTGATTTCATCTTGGATTTTTTTGAAGCCATATCTGCTGCACTTGTCTCAATCAATGATCCACCTTGCTTTCATTGAACCTTTGTTGAGCTTCTTCAAAGCAACATCAGAACCAAACAGAAAAGGCATGTTTTTTATCTTGCGCCAGCTAAAAAAAAAATTCTATGTATTTTATTAGGTTTTTATAGAGGAGCACAGGTTAGCTATGCTACCCATTTATGCTAATGGGTAGCATAAATGGACCCATTAGCATAAATGGGTCCATTTATGCTAAATGGACCCAGTTAGCATAAATACAACCCTACGCCATCCAACTACCACCACCATGTTTGATGATCGGTATGTTCTTTAGGCAATATGCTTTTTTCTGAAATGCTCAGTTAGTATAAATTAAATAGTATAAATCAAAAACTGCTTTCCATATTTACTTGAGTCGTCCTCATCGATGAAGAACATTTTGTTGATGACTTGAAACCTTCAAGTATGCCAAAAAAGCTGCGTTTAAGAAAATCTATAAGGGAATGACTAATTTCAGGCTTTCCCTCAGTAAGCCTGGCGGGCCACCAGGCTTTACTTGCTCCCCCACCATGCTTATCATTAAGTTAGCTTAGATTTTTTAAATTATTGCCTTTTTTTTCTTTTAAAGACTTTATAGTTGGTGTTTAGGTATTAAATCTTCCAGTCTTCCAAAATTGCTTACCTATCAAGTAATATTTTCAAATTTCCTGTCAACTTTAAACATGTTTTAACTCAAAAACATGGCGGCCGGCTGACTGCAATCACACCCCGAGAACCAGGTGTGGCAGGTTTTCTTGGGGAAAGCCTGCTAATTCCTTGAAGTTTCAGAAACAGAACATTTTTGCTCTGGTTAAACAAAAATCACTGGCAGCATCTCCAAAGATGTGAAAAGTATTTTTGACTCAACGAAGGCTGAGTTTAAACGAACACATGTTTGTCTATCAAATCAAATCCTAAATAAAAAGCATTGACGGTTATGGTTGTAAAGAAAACAATTCAGACAGGTAATGCAAGCATAATATTTTATTACTGCCACCATCTGTTTTCAAAGTTTTCTCGTTCAAGCTTTTTTATATTTTCATAAGAGAGACCTAGCGGCAATATAATGAGAACATGGAGCTGTATTCAAAGTAAAAAAAACAACAACAAAAAACTCAAGTCAAGTACTGCGCAGTCATTCCAAAGTACTGCAATTTCCAACGTGATGTGATTTCTTTTATTTCTGAAATGAAGTGGGATGGACATCATTGGCAGTAAATTCATGGTCTGCGCTGAGTGTTGGGAGCGCTATGAAAAGGCCACTTTACCTCTCACGTGTTGTTTGTGTCTTGCCACAGTCGACTCCAAGCCGAGCAATTTTCCCTTCAAGGCCACATCAGTTTTGATGGCAGTGAGAAACCCAAGTGCTTACATTACCTTCCAGCAATGGTGGTAAGTTAAAAAAAATATATATGTATAGTGTTATGTTACTGTAAAACTATTACCTGGAGACATTTTAGATGAAAGTCATCTAAAATTACAATTTACATAAAAAAACTAAGGATCAATCAATGTAGCTCCAGGGAGCCACTCGGGCAGCGCCAAGAGCCGAATGTGGCTCTGGAGCCGCGGTTTGCCGACCCCTTGCACTAGACAAAAAGAGGTTGAGTTTGACGAATCCCGTTGTTTAAACTTTGCTCTAGAATTACGGCATATTAAATCCATAACTTGAGTGGTAATAATTACACATTGTGGGTCTCGGGATATTAAGCTGCAAAGTACAAAATTCGATCGTAAAACGTGCAACAAATCAGCACAAGGCGGCTTTGATGACGGTGACTGTGGAAACTATTTCGGCGCACGCCGTTCAGCTGGTTTTATTCCAACGATGTTTTCTAAACTAAATGTTTTAAAGATCGCCTTTTCAGAGGAGTCGTCACTGTGTGAAGCCCTTTATGGGTTACAGCAAACTAGCAGGAGTGTGACCTCAAGTTACAATGAGGACTTTCCATTTCTGGACGATTTGCCCCTCTGCTGCCACTTAGACGGCTAATGACTCCCACAACACTGCTGCAGAAAAAAATATTAGGGGGTCTTACACCGTAAAGTGGCCGCGCTTTTGGTGTTTGGGGGGAAAACAGATTGTTTCCAAAGTAGCCTGAGGGGTGGGGGAAGCTCATTATGAGGATGCATCATCAATCATAGTTTAAAAGCCTTTAAATGGGTACGCGCCTCCCAAAGGGATCTTAGGATTTACCAGCAGAAAAATGCAAAGGGCGAAACTAAAGTAGATTTAGCATAAGCAGTGTGTGAATATTCCTTAAACTGCATACTCCTGGCTTTTCTCAGTTTGTATTAGCTTTGATATAGACAAACAGTTTCACAATGAGAAAAAAAAACAAAAAAAGCAAACGAGGAAGAAATAAAGATCAACAAGCATCTATTATACATCATTTCTGATATTTACAATACGGTAAACAGCGAAAGAGAATTCAAAAGTGCGCTAATAAAATAACAGACGCTTCCTTTAAGGGTTCGGTTAAACAGCTATTGGAGTGCTTTTTTTCAACAGTTATTTTCGAATGGCTTAAATGATTGGTCACCTCAACTGGACTGAAAAGAAAACACTAGTTTAGTGCTTTAATAACCACCAGAGTGGATAATTCCTAGGAACACCATCGTCACATTTTGAAATTGGAAAGGAAAATATCTGTAACCGTTGCTACTGCTTTATTATGTGGAGGATGGAGTTTCTGTTTTACTCAAAAGGTGCAATTGCCAAATTTGAACTTGGAAAAAAGGATTAGGAAAAAAAAAAATTAGCAAGCATTCCCGTGAAAGGTGTGTTAGCTTTTTCATAAACCGAAATCCAACATGGCTGCTATAAAATCTGTTGCACAAAATACTACAGAACTTTCTTTTGTGAAGACTAGTCATAAAAATAGATGGAAATTAGCTTGTAGTAGTACTAATAGTACTTAGCAAAGTCAGATTTGATCAATAACTATGCTAAATATTATTAGCATAGGACTTAGCTAGAACAACTGGAACATAGTGGTCCAGTTCAAACCTGGAACTGGAACAAGACTGGCCGCTGCCTTCCCACACAATCAGCAAACAGAAGGAGAAGTTGCTCACGACGACTGTGAATTTTCTGCGCTGTGGCAGTCGAGGAAGCGAACGAAGCCGTTCATTTCATGATCGGAGGGGGCCTTTTGTGGAGCACTGACGACATCTGTAGAGAAGTCTGTTTGGAGCTGAGAGTGATAAAATTGTTACGTGACGCGCTTCAGTGAGACCGTTTTTAAAATTTCAGAATTATAATTTTCAGTTATTGTTTATGCCTGGATTTGCTGTAAGCTATGGCAATATGGACTTAATGTTTTACCACTTTATTTCAGGGTACTACTGTGACAATAAAACGGATTAAAGACAATTTCTTTCTTTTTTTTTAGTGTAACTATATGGTTCTGAATGCATAGCTCCACAAATGCTGTACTTCAATAACAATACTCACATCAAATAAGCTTCTTCAGAATGCCAGAGGTGTGCTTTACATCACTAAGCTGCTTGCAATAAGGGTGTTTAATTACATTTTTGAAACTTAGGGATTTTTATTGATGCTCTCTTGGAACAAAAGTGGCAAAAATAGTAAAAATGTAATTTTTGATACCGCTGTCGGTTTGAGTTTTGTTGAACACTAATTGCAATTCATAGAGACAAATCAAAATTCTTATTGTGATATGGACACTTCCTTGATAAATGAAAAAACGATATAATAATTTCCTGTGTGAAAGTGGAAGGTGGAAGTATTGAAATTGGGCTGTCCTGACTGCCACGAACAAGTCGGATATGGGTCGCATACAGGGGGGTTGGATTAGGTCAATTTTACCTGCTGTGTGAACAGAGTCTCAGATAAGCCAGAAACCTAAAAATGGATGTCAAAATATAAACGTACGACCAAACAAGCCGACATGGAAAGAATAACCGGATTTCTGACGTTAATGAATGCAGCAATGGAATGTTTCACCCAAGAAACCAAATAGCCACATGTCTGCGTTACAAAGATAGCTGTTACTGTCTTCCCTTTTACTGCGTCTATACCGCCTAAAACATCTTTTCTCCATTCGAGTTGAAGTCAACACTTTAATTGCTGTGTTCTCCTCTCATCCTGCCTCCCCCTTTCCAGCTGTTTGTGTGGCGTTTCGCTTTGCCAAACTAAAATAAATGAAGAATGGGCCCGGCTTATGGACGTTCTCCAACAATCTTTGGTCTTGACAGGATAATGCTAGGGTGGGAAGCGCTCTTTGGGCCAATGCCAGGATCGCATAGATGTCTATACGAAACGTCTTGTCGAGACACACAAATGACAGGAACAATTGAAAAAAAAAAAGAGCACCCACCGCACTTCATTCCCTAAATTTTCTTTTCATTTACTGCGCCCTTCTAAGACTTGTCAAGTGAAGTTACTTTTCTGAAAGATAGCACTTTTCCAACTCCCGATTCGTATTGCCACCATTTTATAGAAGGGCGCATTCTTCATTTTATAGAAGAATGAGCTTTTTTATGATAGCCCCCCCCCTCCAAAAAGCCATCATAATTTCACATTTTTGAAATTCTCGACAGGCTCCGCGTTCATCTTGTGCATTCCTGACGAAGCAGGCGAAGCAATCAGGCGCCGTCGGGTATGTGTTAGCAGCTCGGAGAGGAATTTCTCTCAAACACGATTAAAATGATCCATTAGCAAACATACATTGGGAGAAAGGAACGCCTAATGTTTATTCAGCACACAAGATGATGAATGGCTGCTCTGATGCTCTCCTGTGTCAATCAGTCAGGTTGGCTCATTAGGTCAGCAGATCCGAGCCCACAGGAGGACGGTTATTTAAATTCCTGGAAATATGCGGAGATGGCGAAAGCACCTTGTTTATGAATAACAATAGGCTGGAACAAAACGCCTCCCGTGTGGAGCACACTCTGTTCAGAACCTGCAATGCGATTAGGACCACGGGTTGGACTCGTCAGTCGTGTGGACACAATGCACGCAAACGTATTTGTTCACACTCGCAAGGAACTTCATTGTCATACATACAAACGTCAGAAAATTTGTTTTTTTTTTCCGAAAATGACTCAAAAGCCTGAAATTTTATAGCAAAATAAAAGACGAGAGGTTTTATTGTTGCCTTTCTCTTCCTTTTTTTTCTACTCTTCTAAGAATTAGGAAGAGTCATTGAAGGTCTTTTTTTTCTTTTTACAAAATCTGAAAAGTGAGGAATAAAATCCAGTGCCAACTATTGCCTTTAGACGTCACTGATTAACAGAGTTCACTTGTTGCTAACTTTTGTGAGTTGGTGAGACAACTAGAACAGTTATCAGCGACATAACCGGCTGGAACACACCATCTCTATGCCTCCGTTGTATAAGATACCTCCATTAGACACATGCCTTAAGAAAATGTACATTTGGGGAGTAAAACACTTAGCAACTTATTTTTGAAGTCTACACCTGCACCTACCCCCAAAAACATGCACACACAAAAAACTACAACGGATTTGTAAACCACAAACAACCATTATCTTCAAGCTTATGTAGTTAGCTGAAAGCTAACATTTTAGCAGGTGTAGATCTATATTGTTTTCCCACAACAGCTCACTTTCTACATTACACTTTTAGTCTTTTTGCTCATTTATGTCACTTGAATTGTTTTAGTATGTCCACACTGTATTGTTTGAAAAAATAAGGTCATCATATGGCGAGTTTCATGACTGACTGAACAAAACTGTTGTGTGGTCTTATTCTTGTGTCCAAAAAAAAAAGAGTCAATATTGGTATTGATTGCTACAGTTTGTTGACAATAATCAAAAGGTGATTGATGAGCGACAGAGTCTCATTGAATTTGTTTCAGGTCGGACTTGGTGAAGGAGATATGTTGAGCGACTGATGGCATAAATGCAAAGTATTGCAGAAATGAGAAATGGTGAGTTCCTCAGGAAAGGTGGTTTCCATGGTGATCCTCTTCATAGACTCGAACCTAGATTGGCTTGAAATGCTGAGATACTTTGAATTAAGGCTAAAAGCCTCACCTGCTTAGAGCTGCCTTTGGTTAATAACTGGAACATTGGTAAACATGTTTGATGTATGTTTGCTTGATGATGATTTTGATGATGGCACTTGAGAAAATGTAATGTTATATGTTTTTATGCTGCAACACTTTGCTGTTCAAATGTGCTATACAAATAAACTTGACTTAAATCCTCTGTGAAATTACAATTGATTGGAGAGTGGCCTGTTACTGGGGATTGTTTCACCCGTGGGACCAGATAGAGGGAAATCTTCTATATGCTAGAAAACAGAAATGATGACATCACGGAGTGTGGAAACGCCAATAGAAGGGTTTACACAAATTAACCGAATGATTTCAGCTTATCACAGGGAAAATGGGGGTTTTAATGTCCACCATCCAATTAACAAAGGTCAGAGACAAAATCCAGCAGGGAAGGCAGAGCAGATCTAGCATCCACAAGGCAGTGCTCAGGGTTTAGGTATTGCATTGGATAAACAAAGCACCTATAATCGGACTAATTTGCACTGGAAGCAGAAATTAATGCCGCCTCATGATCCTTAGCTGGACCAATACTGCACAAACCATTGGGATTTGCCTGGTTCTGTTCCTGTTACACATACCAAAAGCTCACAAATCCAGATTGTAGTGATGGGTCCGGCAACACCGATGCATCGGCGCATGCGTCAGGCCCATAGACAAAGCCCCGTGTCGGTGCGCGTATTGCTTTCAGCAAGTGACGTGATCAATACAGGAACTGTTTCGAAATGACAGTTCGAAACAGTTCGAACTGTTTCCAACAGCGCCAAACTGTGTTTATAAAGAAGCGAATCTGTCAACGGGATGGATTTGCCAAAAGGATTCTTGATCTTTTATGGTACAGCATCAACTATGGCGCCTCAAGGCAAATGAAAGGTTTCGTAGTTTGGTACCATTTTGATCTTACATCAGAAAATAAGGTGTTGGTTAACGCTTGGTTGTTGTTTCATCCAGTTCTTATCAGCTTCTACTTGACCTATGAGAATCCAAATTCAGCTGAAATTGACTCTTCGTTTACGTTCATATTATGTTCTGCAGGTTTCGTGTCGCATATGTTTGACAGAAGTGTCTTATTTAAATACATCCACCTCCTCGATGCTGAGACATTATAGGGCATCAGAATGAATCCCAGATACACCAAGGATAAACTCAGCCATTCTTCAAAATACTCAGTTGTTTTTATAAAGTATTTCATATAAATGTATTGTTTGCTTCATTTTTTTACAGCAGGAGAAGTTGTGTCAAAAAAGCGTAAGACTAAATTTCAAAATGTTGGAAAAACGTATTATTTTTAATGAAAATTTGTGAAATAAAAACCCCAGTCCACAAGCATCCTCATTCCACACACGTTCACTTACATGTTCATCACTTGGTACATGTTCACATTATTTACTGACTGTATCTAAGAATATCAAATATATTTTGAATTTAATTGAAGATATGACATTATATAATACACAATAAAATACAATGACTTAAATCTTATTGTATAGACTAGGTCATTAAATCAGTCTGTCGACCACGTTGCCTGTAGGGATTTTTAATGTTCAGCAGGTGTCAGTATTCAGTGACACAGTATCGACACAGTATCAATGCAGTTCTGCTTTGGGTCGAAACGCTTCATGACGCCTCATTTACCCATCACCAACAGATCTTGCTGTTGTCCGTCGTTCTTTTCAAGCACGGCTGGGTTTGTGTATTTCTGTTTACACAAGAGCAACAAGGAAGGACCATATCAGAGAGACCACTGAACTGCGGGAGCCATCTGCCAGCGGGGTTTCCTCAGTCAACGGAGCGAGCTGGGCCTCGAGTTCTGATGTCTCCGATCTCGTTTATTCTCCCCCCTCAACTCTCCCATAGCCACAACCTCCCACTATCTCCTCTTTCTCTCCCCTCACCCCCGCTGGGTGCCGGGCCTTCCCCTCCTCTACGGTGATGCTGGGATGCGTTCAGGAATCAGCCAGTCACAGTTAAAGCCAGGGTGGAGGGAGGGGAAGGGAAGAGGCCGTAAACTCTGACTGCTTGCCAGCGCCGCTATTTTCTTCATCACAAAACCCGCCTTGACACACATAACGGAATGTGCTGGCAGTGGTTCAGAAAGACGGCAAGAGGGGAAAAGTGGGCCACTGCCAACCCAGGGCTATGCAAATCCATCCGCAGCCGTCTGAGTTTAGAAATCTAACGATCAGATTGAACGCGAGCTCTTTTTCCCCCCAATCTCTGTCTTTTCTCTCATTTCCTCTCTCAGTTCCACATTCATCCTTTCCCATTCCCCCCCACCTCCTCCCTCACCATCAGCCTCCCATCCCATTGCTCTGTAACTGGAACTGCCATCTGGTGCCGATGCCCGAGAGATGGACTCGGCTCTGCTTTGCGGGGCTTAAAGTCGGAGCCAGGCACTGCTGCTGCCGATTCCAGAATAATCTAGGTTTGTGCTGCTGTGGCTCGGGGTTTTTTTTGTTGTTTTTTTTGTGCTTCTGATGGGGCACCACGACCGCTGGAGCATGTGCCTGCAATTAAGCATTGCATTAAATAAAAACCACAATTTGCATGACAAGCATGATGGCGCACCATGGTAGAACAAGCAAACTGAAGGGATGGAGAGACTGCAGGGGCTTGAGAAGGAACAAAACTAGTCCAATGAGAAGATTTTTATTCTTCAAGTTGCCGTTTCTTGGGACAAACTAAGGCGGTAGTTCTTACATCAGTGAGATCACAAGAGACTGTATTAAACCCACAATTGTTTTCTGGGGAATTATTCATAAAAACAGCATTTTTAAGGAAAGCAGATCAAATAACATGGGAGGATTTGAAATTGACAACAGTTAGGTTTGATGGATTTGATGACGCGTTCAAAAGAAAACACTAATCTGATCGAGGCCGCCACAGCGGGGGTCCTTCCGGGCTTTGCCGTCGCTTCCTCTGGAGTTCTCTTTCCTCACCAAGTGAAACACTCAAACATTAATGTCTCGCCATTTGATCCTGACAGGCTGCGATTATCTCTTGGAGCGGCTGTCACAGTCTGACGGGAACAGCAGCAAAGGAACTTATAAAGGCATCTGCTTCGAGTTTGTCGTTTGGCGGCGGGCCTGTGTGGCGCTAAGTGTGTCTCAGGGCTCTCGCACTTGTGAAAAGTGGAATGCATGAATATAGGGAATCAACGCAAGGGAGGCAAAAAGAATAGTTTATGGTGTAACAAGCATATATTTGTAATCACAAGAGTACACAGGACTGTGATGCTCAAGCATTTCTCTTGGCACCGATCAAACAGTTGTTGGCATAAAAGGATGGTACTGATGTCTGAAGGAAGGTTTTATGGAAAGGTAAGGAGTGGCAGAAGATAGCTCTTTTAAAATCTCCTTGGGGAAAGAGAAAAAAGTTCAGACTGTTGCCGTTTGCCAACAAGAAGTTAGAATGGCAATATTACAGAGCAACAGAAACTCAACACCTTTCCAAGACCCAGAAGGCCCAAACCCATAAACGGGAGAAAGACCCTCCTCCCGTTTATGGGAGGAGGGTCTTTCTGTTTGGCGCATGAGCATAGAAAACCCCCTCCAAGATTTTAACTGGCTAACTCTTTTTCTTAGTTTAGTTGACTTATGAAAGTAGTTTAATGTGATGGACCTAATTGAAGGTTACACTTTGGCTAAGGGTTAGGTTACTGATAGCCTGGCCAGTGCCTTCCTACACAAATCCACTGGATTCTAATCTCATCACAGATCAGACGGAGATTTCTCATGGCAGTATTTCAACCTGGCCAATCAGCGAACAGAAGGAGAAGTTGTGGATGCAGACGTAGATTTTCTGCACTCATTTATGATTGCAGTCTGCCTGTAGTTTCAGCAAAGGCAGCGGAGGAAGTGAATGTTCAGTCCGTGTTGACCACACTTTCAAATACCGAAGTAACATTAACAGACGCCTTGATCGGATCTGTACTTCTCTTTTCGTAATGGAGGCTAGCTGTTCACAGTGCAGGCGAGTTCCACCTTCATAGTGACACACTGGTGCTTTGCATCAATCATGGCCAAACGATATCTGTTGGGTAAAATTTAAACCCTCAGCAGAGTCCATGCCTCCAGGAAACAATAATTTCTCTACAGCTGAAGGTCCAGACTCTCTGGACGAAGTGACGTGTTTAACAGAGGGATGGATTTTACCAGGCTGGGTTTCTTGTATATATTTATCCATGTGAACTTTTAAGCAATTCATCAACTTTTTTGCGTAATAAACTGAACATAGCTGCTTCATAGCTAGGATCAAATTGGAACGTATGTCAGTAACTTTAAACCCGTCTATGATTAGACCAAATTGACTATATATGGTATTTCTGGATATACATTAGATTTTTCTTGTACTAATATCCCATGAGACAATATTTGCTGTAAATCAGCACTGGCTATAGTAAATTAAACCTATAATGATGTACAGCTGTCACCTTAAGGTAAATTCAGCATTTAAACAAATGATACGAACAAATTAAAAATGTTCAGAAGACTAAAAAGTGAAAATAAATTCTCTTAATACATATTAAACGGCCTGCTGTAAGACGTCAGCGGTTCTGATTTTAGCCTAGGACCTTTCTGCAGGCAGTTGGTCTTGTATGTCTTTGCTTGACGCTAACTAGCCACAACCCCAGCAAAGAGCCATTTAAATAAATACAAATGATCCCTTTAACACGGTTCCCAATAAAGAATTGCTGTTTGAATTTGCTAAGTGTTGAGGACCGGAGTTTCGCCACTTGCAGAAACATAGAAATCACCAAAAACCAACTTGTGAGGCCAAAAGTTCCTCGTGAATTTAGTTTTAGAAAATAATTTATACACAACAGAGTTAGGGCCAATATATAAAAAAATATAAATATGAGAAAGTGATATTGTGAGAAGAGTCTTACAAGAGCAAATATGAGAATTAAATCATAGTATTACAAAAGCAAAATCAATGTTATAAGAATAAAGTTTAAATAATAAGAATAAAGTCAGTTCTGACTTTATTCTTCAACTAAATTCTACAACTTTATTATCCTACAAGTTTATTCTTGTAAATTAATTTTTTAATTATAATTTTTTAGAGTGGCCCTATTGCCCTGTAATAGTTTCCTTTTAATTGTTTGAGATTTGCCCAACTAATTTCCTATCGCAAACAAACTAATTGTTTGAACGAAAATGATCTTAAAACCAGATCTGCCAGAAGTAGGAATAATTTTGGCCTTAACTTTACAGTAAAGAATAGCAGAGAAGAGGAAAAAGAAGTATGAGCAAAAAAAAAAAGATTTGCTTTTGGCACAGTAGCAACTTTGAGTTTAAGGAAGGTTGCCGCATGAAAAGGAGATCATAGAGCAGGTGACTGCTGGAGGGGAAAAGAACAGAAAGCATTTCTTCTTTCTTTAACAAGATCAAAGTGCATGTTTCTGTTCTGAAACTAACTCAAGGGCAAAGAAGGAGACGACGGAACAAATTTTGGTTTCGCTCTCGACGGTGGTGCCGAGGCCGCGGTGGGACCGCCGGAGTAAAAGCTCCGGCTTTGTTCCCGGCGGGGTCGGCTACTTTACGTCTTCACGATCCTCCGCGGGTCGAAATGCTCTGCCCTTCCAGTCCATTCTGACTCGGACCGCAAGTTTCCTTCTGCTTCTTATGCTCCTTAGTAAACCTGGTGTGGATTCTTGTATTTTCTTATTTTTTAAAAATTGGCTGCAAAGAACAATCCGACTCATAAGTGGATGATGTGGAGCTCTTCCACATACATAACGAGTGAGGTAAATTAGTGCCGCTGTGATGCAAAAGCCAAACCACAGATGTGCTGCTCTTCTACCCACATCTAGTCATTCATTTTGAAAAGCTTGGTGTTTCTATATCCTTAACTGGAGCTGCATATTCTCAGAAATGTAATATCGGACATATTTTTCGAGCTTTCATATTCCTTTCATATTCCCACATAACTACATTTGCAAACCAGAAATTAAAAATCTGACATTTTCACAGCAAATCATCGGTCAGATTGACAAAGACTTGCAATTATTTTACCCCCAAAAATAACTGCCTCACCTACACAGGGCGGGAGAAGTCTCTTGGAGAAGTCACAGATGTTTCTGATTTACTTATGAGTCGGCCCGGCCGCCGTCCATACATAGACGGAAGCTCGGCCCGATCTCTGCTGGGAGTGAAATGCTGCGATCAATCGCAATTTTAGCAGATGGTTTGAAAACTGAACTAGCGTGAGAAGAAATGACGCAGGGATCTGTGCCAGCAATTCCCCGGCTGCCAGCCCGGACGGGACCGACTTTACCTGAGCTTTATTTACTTTTTTTATTATTTTTTTAAACTGGACATTATACAAGACGCACAATTGGCTCTGATTTTTCCTGGCAGTGTGGCGCGATGTGCAGACAGGAAGAATTACCTCCCGACATAAATCATGGAAGCCTTAAACAGCCTGTCAGTGGGTTTGGCTTGTTGGGAGCATTTTTGTGTGTGGGGGTGTGCGTGTGTGGGCGTGTGCGTGTGTGTGTGTGTGTGAGACGGGTTTTGTTTAAACCTTCGGGAGTCGGACGTCGTAACAAGCCTTTGCTTTCTCTCTGCTTTAGTGACAAAAACATTCAGGGTTTAATCTAATACACAGTGCCTTGAAAAATATTCACAGCCTCTGAATTTTCTTAGACTTTGTATCGTCCAACAGAACTGTTGAGGTATTCAATTGGGATTTTATGTCCCAATCCCAGTCAAAGATATCACCGTTTCACACCACAGTTACACCACGTCCATATCCTTCCACCTGTCACACCGCCAATCTGCAATTAAAAGAACACCAAATACTTACAGTTGTCCTCTTTCCATTGCTTCATCCCCATCATCATCCTTTGATCACCCATTACCCCACCATCCAGGCTTCTCTACAGACCACAAGTATCACAATGTTCTGCCTGCTTCATTCTTTTCCAGAGATTTCATGTCAATATTTTTCACTGGAACTCAAGATCTGCCAAAACACTCGGGACATTTTTTATTTTTTTATAATAAATTGTTTAAAATGCCATCGCACACCACCCTGAACACACCGCTCGATTCAGGCGTTTTTCTTCAGAGTGGACAGCAAAGTTTGCTCGAAATGATGGGTAGACGACGGAAAGAGGGCAATCCTCGAATTTTGGTGATGACTTTCGACTAAATGCGATGTTTATTTCCTGCTACATAATAATTGGTTATGGCGTAAAGCGCATTGTTGCTGTAATGTGAGACATTTTATTCACTTTCCGAAGCTTGTGAGTACGAGCTTTAAAGTGCTAAATTAAAAACTAGTTGTTCATTAGGTGGAGTGCACAAAAGAAAGGAGCAAAAAATAAATAAATTAATCCCATCTTTTGAACTTTAGCGGATTTCAAATTCTTGTATGCGACTGATGCAATATCTGTTCCGCAGTTTAAATGGAATCACTTTTCAATTACTCTAAACCCATACCTTCAAATTGTCTGCAGGGTATTGTCTCTGAAGTTATTGCTTCCCGGGTGTCATATTAATAACAGAAACCAGACGGGAGTAAAAGCGACGAGTTTGTTTTTAACTGCCAACCCGGGCTTTATTTTCACTCCGAGTGAATTCTCTGGCTTTGTGTGTGATGGGCTCTGAGGTTGATGTTTTCTTCTTCTTCTTCTTCTTGTCCTCATCCTGAAGAGGACAGAGTCATCCTCGCTTTGATGTGTCTGAAATTGCATTGCGATGGCAGCCAAATAACCCTGGTGGGGTTCAGTTTCATTACTGGATGTTTGATCAAATTTACTTCCGCCGAAAAGACACCACATTTGCAAAAAAAAAAAAAAAAAAAGGACTAAATCATTTTCTGTGATGAAGAAAGGACGGGCATTGAAAAAAGAGAAAGAAAGACAGAAAGCCTGGCTTGTAGGAGGAGATGCCGTCTGATACGATGTGGTGAAATCTTAAAGCTGTAATTTTCCACTACGGCATTGGTGGGGGTATTTGAGAGATCAGTGACTCGATGCGAGGCGAAGAGGAGGGAGAGGGAACTTCTATCAGGATGCCAATATCTGATCACTCTCCACCTGCCAGATCCGCATTGTTTGATATGTGACATGTAACCCCAATATGTGAGTAATTATTGTTTCATCTGCGAGCTGCCTCAGATGTGGAGGATGGCAGGCCAGGATAGTTCAGGGGGTCCCGGGGGACACAGACCGAGAGAGTCTGTGTTCTGGGAACCAATACAAGTTCTGTGTAGCGGTTTTGATCAGCCCTCAGGCGAGACAGAAACTGAGTGGAAAGAGCAGAGTGTGTGAGGAGATTGGCATGTGGCGGAGGACAGTGTGTTTCCCCGTGTTTAATTCTCATTTGACTGAGTGTGAGCGCGCGCGCTCGTTTCTTGTACGGGGAAGGGTAAAAACCCTACTAACGCTAGCTTTTTTTCTTGTGTGCAATGGTGGATACTTTCTAAGCCTTCCTTTCAAGTTTCCACAAACATCTGCTTCGAACTGTTTTATTTGCCTTTAATTACAGAAACTTGAACTTCTTCCACATTTTTGTCGCGTTACGACCATGAACCTCGATGTATTTTATTAGGATTTTATAAAAGAGATCAAGTGTTGTGCAGAGAGTGTGCGTAAAGACCAATGGCAGTTGTGTGGATGACTTGTTTTGTGGGAAAATTGTATCTGCTAATTCAAAGATTTTCTGGAGCACTTTGCGAGTGTTCCTTGGCTTTTGGTCAACTATTTAAATTATTCCTCTGACTCTTGTGTTAGGGTCACCTGGTAACGGCTGGTTTATGGTTAAATGACGTTCTGTGCCACGAGTCTTCAACTCTGGTCCTCAAGGGTCGTTGACCTGCAACTTTTAGATGTGACCCTGAATGACCTTCTCAGTTTGCAGTCAAGTTCTCCAAGCTGAGAACATTCATTAACAGAATGAGGCCATTCTCTTAATGACCTATTATTTGACTTAGGTGTTTTGAAGCAGGAAACACTTTTAAAAGAAGCAGGACGGCGGCCATGGAGGACTGGAGTTGAAGACCTTTGTTCAGTTTTTTTTCCTCCAGTGACTTTATGAAGGTCTCAATGCTTTTTACCAACCGTAGCACAACCGTTTTTTAGACTAAAAGGTAATTTACCTACCTTTTTTAGGTAAATTACCTTTACCTAAAAAGGTAAAGGTAATTTTACTTATAAAGCACATTTTCAGTAACAAGGCAATACAAAGTGCATTCTTTGCATTGTGCATTCTCTATTTGATCTGAGCTCATTCCTGTCATGGTACAGTTTTTAGTGCCAAATTGAAATCTGTTGCACAGCCAGTGTTGGCTATGCCTTGCTGCAGGAGGCTGTATCTGATCTGATTAATGATACGTTGGAACTGCTAAATGAGTTGCCGGCGCTGGCAAGTGAAAAGAACACAATTCACTTGTGATAGCTTTGGTAATGCTAACGACTAGCATTCCTAGGCTGGTCGCTCACTGGATTGCCCACTTCCTCTACTGTCCATTAGCACAGATAGGCCAGTATTAGCCTTTAATATGCTGACATCCAGCATATCTAGGCTACTAGCCTTAGTACTTTTTCTTTAATGAAAGCTTTAGTAAGGAAAATGGTAGGCATTCAAAATCTATAACCAACATTCATTAGATGTATTGACGTGTATTTTTGACAGTTTACTCTAGTCCAACATAACAAGCGTAAACATACTTTATAATATGGAGGTGAAGTAGGTTTCCAAATTGACAAATGGCTAAAGGGTGATTCCAAAAAACTTTCATTTCACTACCTTGTAGTGATAGGTCTTGCTCAAATGTGAATCAAAAGAGCCGACTTCCATCATGCGAGAGTCGGCTCCAACTTTTTTTTCCCCTTTCGCTGCTCAGCTCTCACTCTCAGTGGCTCCGCCCTGCTCAGAACTCTGTTTAGAGAAAACAAGCCGCCACGCTACCAAAACAGTGAAAACATATTAATTAACGGCATCAGTCTGTCTAAGCTGAGGCATTATGTTTTTTGGATTGCCAATCTGCACTAAGGAAATACTTTGGTTACTGAGTTTGGTTCTGTTTCTCTTACGAATCTTCTTGGTAGTTTTGCTAGCAGCGTCTTGTTAATTTGGGTTTAATTAAATAAAAAAAGTCTGATGAAAATATTACACAAACGTAGCACCTGCTTTTGATACAAAACAAAAACATAAAATTAGGCAAGTGAAAGGCCTCTCATAAAAACACTAAATGCAAAAGGATTTACTAACATACAAGACGTGTATATTTGCTAAGTTAAGCTAAAATATGAGGCTACAGATGATAAGAAAGAGCCAGCTCTTCTTTGGCTCTCCTCTGCAAAGAGACAAACTTTTCATGTGCTCTAGTTTAAAAACTTTAATGCTCTTTTCACACACAGACTAGATTAATTCTCACTGAAATCAGAATATTAAACCTAGCTTGTGATTTGCGCAACCTTTATTTGATTTGTGAACTCATACATTTGGTTCTTTGTTGAACTTTGATATAGCCACTGCAACAGTTTTAATATTTGGCACTGAAAACCACACCATTTCCCTTGTTCCGTATCGCTCTATTACCCGCAACTTTTTTAATTCGTTTTGATTACTCTGGGTTGTCACTGACATGTGGTGTCATTTTATGTTTGGTACACATGTTTGAAATTCATTTTCAGATGAGTAGTGGCCTGCGTCTGACTAATGGTCAACACAAACTGCAGGCAGTTCTTTTCCACACCCTAATTTTTTCCACAACAGTCGTCTCCCTCTCAGAGCAACAGGAGCAATGCTCTCAATACAACAGCAGAGTTTCACAGCGCATAATAGGTGAAGGTTTCAAAATAACAAGCCGATGATATTTTGGAAAAGCCCTTGAGGGCACATCTGTCTTGTGCTAAAATTGATAGCAGCAGTGGCTCTATTAGTGAGAAGAGGAAGGCTGAGATGAGCCAATATGGTCTAGTTAGATTTTACTTTCTGCTCAGTCAGGAGTAGTTTGAGACATATTGTGTGTTGTGAAGAAGTTACAGTTAAACATGGCTGATGTTGTCTTTCGTCATAAAAGAGTGCAACGAGGTTTAAACAGCTGCTGCATTGTTTACGACTACTAACGTACTACAGGCCCCATGCAGTGGCATCAGAATCGCCATCAGGTGGCAGCATACAGCAGCACCAACACATCATACGCCAAGGCGTGAATAACTTCTGATTTCATTGACGTGAAGTGGCATTATAAATAAATTGGAAGTTTATCCATGCTAATATGAAGAAGAGAAAGGGTAAGTTTATTTTATGAGGCTTTTGTGCCAGAAAGAAAAAAAACCTTGAAAAGAATCCATTAGCCCCTGTAAGTAATTCAAAGCAATTGAATTACTTAAGATTTATGCCTAATGACCCTTTATTTTATCAGTCAATAATTGAAACCGTTTTAGAGAAATTTCTTTTTAATGGATGGATTAATGAAACATTTGTCATTGCTCCAATTACAGCTTTTAAGTATTTGTTTGAGACTCTTTCTTAATAGCTTATGCAAACTTATTTTAATTAACCACTGCTTAAAAAAGGAGCAAGAATTCTCAGTGCAAATGGAAAAAAAACAAAAACAAAACAAAAACAAATGTGTAAAGCTACTCTTATTTGTCAATTATTAAAAACACCCACTATTCCGTGCTGATAATCCACAGGAGAAAACGTACCTTATAACTATTAATTTATTCACAATCTTTGTTTGATAAAACCAATTAAAATGCCATAATCGCGTCCTAAATGCTGAATAAATTATTAAAAGAATATATTATACTTTTTTTTTTTTATTCCCCCATGGTTGTAGCACACTGAGAGAAATATCTAGAAACCCACAGTCATTGCCTCTCCTCAGGAGCGAAACGCCTCGGCTAACACTGCATGTGTAATTACGAGGGAGGAAGACAAAAAGCACTCTCCTTTTGCCTCGAACTGCACGAAAACGCGGTGGTCAGTGGCGTGTGAAGCTTCTGCGAAGGTGACAGGGTCACCGTCTCTGTGAGCGCTAACGTGGCGGGTTTCACGCTGGGCTGGTCGCGCTTTAGACGTGGACCCGAGCCCATTAACGCAGCAAGGGGCCCAAACACAGAGCCTGACTAGCAGCTAATAATTTTCCCTGTGTTCGGTGTCACATGCGAGAGCACTCTGCTCTGTGAATATCACTTATGATGTTGACAAAACCGTTTTATGACGATGTAACTGCTGTGACGTCTCGCTGCTTCATACAGTTGTACAGCTACGGTCTTTACAGCATACGCTTGGGAGGTGCAACACGTAACTGCAGTACTTGTCCTATACAGCAGGCGTTGCTATTGAGGAAACCCTGCCACAACAACACAAAATGGCACTACAACAAATTATTTTTTAGACATGACAAACGTACACTGCCTTGGAAAAAAATATTTATGACCCCTAAATATTTTTTACACATATAACCAGACCATCAACCACACAACTGAATGCATTTTTTGGAAGAGGGCGAACTACGCCTCTCCCAAAAATTGTCCTTGAAGTGGAAAGTTGTGGCATACAAGTGATTTTTTCCCCCCTCCTCTGGTTCAGTACTTTGTGGAGCCAAATTCACTCTGAAATTACAGCTCCAAGTCTTTCATTTATGACTCTTCTTAACTGAAATTCTTCACCAAAGAGCTGAAGTTCAGCCAAATATGAGGAAAAGAGAGAAACAAACAAGAGCTAGCGTTGTGCTAGCTAGCTGCTAATGTACAAATAACCCATGAAAATTACAAGCATTAGCCAAAAGCTAATCTACTAACACACTCGTAGGACAAAAACACATTTCTCAATGGGTTACAACATTCAAAATGAACTCACCACGTTGGACAACACTAGAGAATGTATGTCATAAGCGTTATAAAGGTTTGTTTGCTTCATCTGATGACGGTATAAACTACTTCCGGTCTGCCGTCAACTCACTTCCTGCTTTCGGCAGAGTCTCCTGAACCAATGTAAAAAAAAACCCACAGAGCCTCCTAGTGGAATGGGAGAACTGACTACAGCAGCGACAACCGCAGTATATTTCATTTGAACAATTTTGAAGAAAAAAAAAAAACCTGGGTGAATTTTTTAGCATGTTTATTTCACTATAATTTATCAGGGTTTTTTTGGAACTACTCATAATGTTCCAAACTGTTTCAAAAGTATCCATGTGACACTTCTCACTGGGACCTGACGTGGAATACACACTAAATTAAAGCACATGGAGGGAAGCTGCTGCATAATTTAGCACTGATTAACGGTTTTCTGAAGGCCCTAAAAGTCTGTTTGCACTTGGTTGCATCCAGGAGGGAAGCTGGCAAGGTTTTAAACGGCTATCCGTTAGCCGCCATCACCTGTAAACGCATGATTTCCTACCTCGGAGATGTTGCACTTATGCAAAATGAATCCGTTTTACGGTCCTGCTGTCAAAGCGTTCACTTCCCGGGCTTGGGCCTCCACTAATGGCGGCTCCCGACTATTTTTTTTCATGACGTCGTTGGGCGTCAGACGCTGATGGGATCCAACTCAGTCCGCGTGGCTTTAAATCAAGACTCTTTGTCTCCTTCTGCTCTCTGTTTCTCATGTGCCGCCTTCCCAACGCCGTCCGCTGTGAAGAATTAATATTTCATACGCGAGCTGACGCACGTTCTGCATCCAGCTGAACGCTATATACTTGTTACATGGGGGCGAATTTGCCCGCGCGCCTCTAGATTAAGTGGAAACGCTGAAGAACCGAATCAAGCACGGTCGATGTATTTGAGAGATACAAGCCGACAGTGTTTTTAAAATTTTTTTATTTTATTTTAATCTTCTGTGGGGCAAGCTTTAATAACACTTTGAGCTTTCTGAAAGCCCATTTGGAAATGCTGCAAACAATCGGAACGCCTGCGACAAATTTCTTGACAATCGGGCCTTCAGGACGCCGGCAATTTTGACACGTCTCGGCTGGCGCATCTCGCTGATGAATGGAAAAAGAATCTCAGTGAGCAGTGCGGCGCGGGAAGGCTTCACTTACTGTTCTGATTATTAGTGTGCCGCTGATCAAATTTACGGCTGTAATTTTGCGCGGACATGCTTGTGTTTTCCATTTACATATGGTTTATAGAGCTGTGATTTCATTTGCATAATAGGAGCTCAAAGTGATATGCTGATGAAAGCAGAAGGGAGCCGAGCCGCCCCGCCTTCCCCTAGTAAACTTTTTTTTTTTTACTGGCCTCCGTTAAAAAAAAAAAAAAAAAAAAGAGAAGGAGAAGAGAAGAAAGCAAATACAGCACAGCACAATAGACGTGCGTGCTTCAATTTTCTTCAATCTTTTGTAGCTTCGTCCTCCATGAATAAATTCTGAACATCAATATCCATCGAAGCAGTTCTTGGATTGAACATCAGCGGGAAGAGGAACAAGCAAAAACCCAAATCAAATCATTACTTTTCAAATGGTCCAATGTCTTACAGAATTCTTCTCTTTGTGTTACAACTACACATTTCTATACATTTTACTAAAGGTTGTTTTTTTTTTTTACGCCAGACTAACACAAAGTGGTGCATTATTAGGTAAAAGGAAATGCTGATTGATTTTCAGTATTTTTTGTGTTCACCCCTCTTTGCTTAAAATCAAGCGAACCTGTGTGTGGGATTTGGAAAAAAGCACTAAACATTGTTTATATATATAAATATATATATGTATATATACACAAGCTGTGGTTTCTCACTTCTTTGTTTTTTCTCTCCATCAGCAGATGTAGAAGCAGATTTAAAGTGTGTTTTTATCCTCTTTATCCTTCTTCAATCACCCACTCTCCCTTTTTAACGTTTTACCCCGCCTCTCTTCCTTTTGCCTTATTGTCGATTGCATTTAAAATTAATGCAATTTCCATTAAATAGTCGGAACTTTATTGTGTAAATTTCAGTTAATTGAAAAAATACAAAAGGTCCGACCAGAACCTTTGTTTTTTGCGCGTTTCTGGTACGCCCATAAATCTGATGCACAAGCAACGTCTGCAAACATTGATTGACGAGAAAGCTGCTTCTCTCGGCCCACTGGGGGTTAATGTTGGCCTCAAAACCCCATCTGATTGATTACTGGTAAAGCCTATGGTAGTGTGTGAAAACCAGTGAGCCTATCACAGCAGCTTTCAAGCCTAATATAGCATCTCAATGCTAAACGTGTTGCTGCACTACAGATGTCCCCAACACTAACATTGGCATCTACACATTTCTAAAGATTTTTCAAAGATGTTCCATGAGTACATAACATAAATAGGGTTATTTATGAATAACATAAATAACCTAAATCAATTGTCTACTCATTACTTTAGCAGCTAGAAGTGTTTTTGAATTGAAAATGTTGCTTAATTTGTTGATGTAATGCTTTTGATAAAGCGATTAATTACAAACCCTATTAGCAATAGCTGTAATGCTCCACTTGTGAAAGTGCTTCTTCTTGGCACTCAGACACATTAAACAGAAAAAAAAAATGAAACCAAAAATTTTACATTTTGGCCCATGAGCGAAATGTAGGGCAGGAAAATACCCTGAACACAACAGCCTCATGCTGTGGACATGCTATTTTCTCACAGGAAGTTGGTCAGGGCCGATGGGAAGATGGATGGAGCTAAATCCAAGACAATAACCCAAGAAATCCTGGAAAAGACTTGAGGCAAACCAAACATCCCAATAAAACGTCTTGTTGAAATGTGACAAAATGGGGTTAACATTTCAGGGCTATAAAAGCCACGTTTGCATTCATCCAAACGCATATTTGCGAAAGTAGCTGGTGGGGACATGGTAAGATTACATCAATAAACAGCAGACGGAGGTGAAGTGGAACTGGATGAGGCCGTACTCTGTCGCTAACAGCCACCTAACACCATAAAAGCCTGGCTAATCCACTTAGTTTGACTGCTGCTTCCCTCTCCAGTCGAGAAGCATCCCCACACCTCCGCACGAGAGGCTTTTACATAAGTAAACTGTTATGCTGTTTGCTTCATTGGACCGGCAGCTTGATAAAAATGCACTCTCATAGTCAAACAACCTTGTGAATAAGGTTGCCCTCCAATTGCCTCTGATTAAATCCATCAGTCGGGAAGCGCCAAGTCAAATAGCTTTTTAATGGCTGTATCATTCTGCATAAAGCCTTGCACGAGGAACCGGTCGGCCGCGTTGTGTGTTTTTACAAACCGAGGCTCGTCTCGGAGTGATCCTTTAATAAAAACAGGCCATCATCGCGGTTATGCTTCCCGTAAACTGCAGGTGAGCAGCGCCGACCGCACTGCAAACAACAGCAGTCGAAGGCCGCATTCATCAGGCCTCGACTGACTACGGAGCGGATGGACTCCGCTCCGATGTGAGCCTCGCAAGCGAAGCCCGCCTCACATCTGGTAAACATCTCACGCCGATCTGACGGCAGCCGCTTTGAGTAATTACGGAAACATGAGCACACAAACGGTGCCAACCGTGTGACCTCCCGGGAAAATATAAATAAATGCCTCGTTTTTACTGCGTGTTTGAACTTTTGAATGATTAAAAAAATAAACCACCTTCACACTGATGCTATAAACTCCAAATTGCAACTGGTAGTCGTTCACATTTATTGTGGGAAATGTTGGGTAGGAGTGGAGAGGAACGAAAAACTGATGCAAATGTCAACGTTGGTGGTTGAAGATGCTTTCCAGAGATTTCCGCTGCCAGCTGTTAGTTTGCGTTGTAAAGCTTTGTTGTGTTTTTAGCTCTTGAATCCAACACGGCTCTGAATCATGGGGAAAATTAAAGCCATAAACTTCCTGGTCGCGTTATATGAACCTTCGTAGTGCCAAATTAAACCTATTACACTTTAATTCATTATGGCAAAGATCCGACAAGGTTCCAGACACATTATGTAGAAGATGCTGACATGACAACATCGGGTTGTTGATGCAGATTTGTGAGCTGCGCATCCAGGATGTGAATCTTTTGTATTCATGTTAGCCTGTGCGAAAGATAGCTTGTTCTTAGCTAGCAGGAGAACACTCTGTAAGGTCTTCTGCAGTCTTTCCGTCATCTTGAACTGGTCGTCTCGTCTGACATTAGCAAAAAATATCTTGTTTCCACAGTTACTGCTCACTGGATATTTCCCATTTCCTTTACGCTAACGTACCTAGCAACAGGACGAATGCCTCATCTTAAGCTAGCAAACGTGTCGTTTCCTGTACGTCGGTTATAGAGGGAGAACGACATAAAAATGACCCAACAGAAGCCGTATCTGCACTTGTTTCCGTTTACGTATGAGCTGCATGTCCCGTTTGAGGCTAGAAAGCAACCAACCGAAGAGGAAAACCGTGATTAAATGGAGTGTTTCAATAAAATGATGAGGACTTACACGGATGACGCAGAGGGAGAAGGTCATGAAATTCAAAAAAAGTGACGGGAAGAATCCAGCAATGAATAACAACAACAAAAACAACAGGACCTTAAAATGCAGAGTCAGGGCTCGTAAATGTGAAAGAAACCAGATGAACCAATCAGAGGAGACGTGGAACAGCTGCTGCAGGGAGAAAGCATGGGAACTGAGAGAGGAAGGCCTGTTAGCACTGAGACTCAGGTCTAAGCGAACTAAATCCAGATCTACAAAGGACAGAGAACAAGAACAAACCAAGAAGACAAAAAAAAAAAACAACGAACTTCTATGGCAGGACCCCGCGAGAACAATAATGATCACAGTGAAAATAAACAGAATATAGTAAGCCCTGCAGAACATAAATAAACCACAATGAAACAAACACCTGTGAATTATGACACCCTAGCGCAGCTAGCTGTTGCAGGAGGTTAGAAATGTTGCATTTTATATATTTTGTCCATGTTGTAGTTTGTAGTTATATTAATAGTTATATATTTTAGGTGTACATGCTCAGGTTTTTGTGTTTGTTTGCGAGACTAATTCATCTCTGAATCCGCTGTTAGAGCGCCAGTGTTACCAGAGCTTACTGCTTACTTCTTCCTATCTACTGTAGGCTCATTACCTTGTTTGGATTTAGCCAGGACGCAACACGTCTCAGCCTGAACTGACAAATGTAGAGGAAACTATCAAAGACCTACCAGCTATAGAAAAGAACACCCTGTATGTCATCATTTAGGAGTAGATCAATTCCTGCAATCATTCTCATTCATTTTTCATTTGTTAGTGTAGCTAAGAGTATAACACACACTACTTTAGAAGATGTAGACAAGCAAACTTCCTGGAATGGATTCTGACTTTCTGGAAGTTTGCAAAGGACAGCAAAGAGAAAACAAAAATGTCTAATTAAAAAAGGTTTTAAAGCAAACCTGCCGTTGTTATTCCCATTACAATACCAGTAAATAACAACAAAATAATAGAGAGATGTTTACGCTGGAACATAAATAGGTGCTCTAGTTTTAACTTAGGAAAGGTCACCTCCCAGGAAAAGAGGCAGTGTTTGTACACAGGTCTGATGAAACACGTTTGATGGATTATAGAGGAAATAGTGAGTGCATTATGGGATGCCAAGTGACCCGGTAGCATGAACATTTTAGTTAATATGTGAGACAAAATGTCAACGTTGAGTTCAATATTAATTAACTAAAAGAGGCAACTTGCTTTAGTATTAGCAGTAATGCTTCTACTGCCCTCTAAAATACGTTGCGCGTTATGCTACAGCCTGAAAAAGTCCTGATTTAGGCTCTTTTATGGTTAATATTTTACAGGTCAATTAGAGCTTAAAGCTACTTCATACTACTGATAAGAAAAAAAAAAGGCCACAATCAATATGACATGCAACTACGGTGCACTGTTTTTGAAACGCTAATTTAGAAAGTGAGGACGTTAACCATTAAAAAGTTGGGAGCGGCTGAAAGGAGTGCGCCCAAGTGACAAATGAAGACCTCCCACATCAACCTGGCTTTGTTTGATGTCAGTGTCTGTGAAATATGGACTGTCAAACGCTCCTCTGAAGGGCAGCTCTGCAGCATGTACATCACCGTGGCGACACGCTTTCCCCCTAACACATCCCCACCCCCTCACCCTCTCTTCCCTGACACCACTCCTCTCTTCTCCCCGGCATGTCCATGGCCATCCATCTGCACCAGTGGCTCCAAGCTGTGGCTTTCTCTGACAAGCGGTGCGAGCGCCTCTGAAAGGTGCTTTCTGGTGCAACGGAGGAGGTAGGGGACCAGAGGTTGAGAGAGCGCCACTTCTGTATGTTTATATGAGCGTGTGTGTATTGATCGGAGTCAAGGGTGGCCCCTCCGTGCAGCGCTTCAGGCGTAGACAGGCAATTACGGAAAAGGGAACTTGGTTGTTAGACTTTTGTGAAACAGTAGCTGCGTTTCCATTTCAAATGTGTGCAAATCTTTGTCTATATTCCGCTAATGTGGAAAAACAAAAAACTCACTATTTTGCAATTACGTTGTTTCCATTAAGTAAGAAATTAAATTAAAATCATGTGAATGAGATTCTTAATGTGATTAATCAATAAAAATCATGATACCGATGAATGTAAACGGTTACATGAGTTACATTCTGGTTGAGCCATGGTGTTGGCGCTCATCGACTATTGGCCAATCAGAGGAGACGTTGGCAACAAAACCTTTATACTTAGCCGCATATGCTACACAAAAACGTATGCGGCATTTTGGGAAAATTGCAGTTTTGGGTTCTTCCATTACTTTTTTATCAAAATCCGACAGTTTTCAACAATTTGCCGCTTCACTTTTGAAATGTTCAAGTTCACAAGTTTGGTTTAGATATCATTATACAATGACAGGATTAAATGGACAATTATAGTGCTAAATCTAGGGATACATATGTGCAGCACAGTCCACTTTTAATGGACTACACTTTCTTTAAATTCACAAATTCTCAGTTTTTAACCTTGGTTTGTAGTGTATCCTGGTGGTGGGACTGGGTTTAGAGACGTGACCAACTTCCTGGGTTGGATCCTGAGAGCTGGACCGTTCCGTGTTACTGTCTGAGAGTCTGACTGAACTCTGGGTACGCAACAAGCCGAGGCCCAGCAGGTAAAATTTACCCTCAGGCCTGATCTGATCACAAATCCTGCCTTTCCTTTTCCAACTCTGCCAGGAGCGTTTAACTCCAGACCAGCCCGGAGGTTCAGTGGACTCTACCGGCTCCCCTGACGGGACAAGACCCTCAAAGGTCAGGCTCTCTGTCGAGACAACTCTGGCAGATTCTCGTATTAAACCCACAGCTATGCTGCAGCAATTCAGTTGTGGTGGGTCGACCGACTGACTGGAAGTCAACCCAAAGCTTATTTCTTTTCGCCGAGTGCAGCACGACTCTTATCAGTAAAACGCATTGTGCATTGCACAACAAATAAAATGTGCACTGTGCTCAGTTATAATCAGAGCCACTGTAATTATTTTAATGGGGA
The DNA here is from genome assembly GCA_903067055.1 of Poeciliopsis paucimaculata. NCBI lineage: Eukaryota > Metazoa > Chordata > Actinopteri > Cyprinodontiformes > Poeciliidae > Poeciliopsis > Poeciliopsis paucimaculata. The sequence continues at coordinate 27,865 of CAEGAD010063891.1, forward strand.
AATGCCTTGAACAACAGACGTGGCAATGATATTTGTGTCTTAAATATACGTCCTGATAAATTTCCAGCATTTAAAGTCTTTATTAATTCCTTCACTGGTTACCTTTCCATTCCTCTGTGCTGGAACAATCTTCTTTTTTTTAATTTTCTTACAACAAGAAAGTAAGAGAGGCCTCCAAGCCCAGGATCCTGGCAGATGGTGCGGGCCTGTGCCAGTGTCAGGCCGAATTACAAGGTGGGCCAAGGCGAGAGACAAACCACACACAGCTAATCTGGCGCGCCGTCGCTCCTCCTGGCACCTCTTCGAGGGTAGCGCTCGCCGACGCGAGGTGCCGCTTTGAAAACAAAAATTATTTTCCCCCTTCCCGTGGTTCCAATCAGCGCAAGACACGCTGATCACCTTTCAAACGAGAACGCGGTGGCCTCCGCTCCCGATCCACCGCACAGATTCAACCGAGAGGAAGGGCGGAGCGTTCGCGTCAAATGTTTTTTACAGACTCCCAAATCCCTCAGCGGTATATTTGTTTGGGAGGCTCGAGAAAAGGCAGAAGAGACTTGTGAAACAGCTGAGATGGGGGACAGCGAGGCAGTAATGAGGTACCGAGGGGCCCTGTCAGATCGGAGATAAAAGCCCCCCCCGCCCCTTGGAGTCCTTCATGTTCTCGGGGGAGAGGTGTCAATTCCATCCTCCCTTCTTTGAGGGTTTGATGCCCTGAGTGGCTCTGTTCTGCTCTTAGCTGGTGATCAATATGTCCTATTCTGCTCTTTTCTGGTCAGCTTGTCACCGGAGTCCGTTGGGAAATGTGAAGAAATGGCAGAGCTCCATAAAGCAGCTGTACAAGCGCAGACTCCGTCCTCATCCATCAGCTGCCTGCCTCTTCCTCCCAATGTCTGTGTTCTCAAATATTGAACTATGGAAATCTTTATTTAACAGGAGAAAACCAAGTAGTGCAAAGACTGTATAGGTACAGTGCCTTGTAAAAACATCGGCACCGTTTAAACGTTTTGATACAAACTTCAGTATTTGTAAGGTGATTTCATGTGATCAACACAAGGATGGCTGCAAAGAGACAAAGGAGTAATAGATATTTTAAATTACTTTTTTTTTTTTGTATCAAATGAAAAATGGGATGTATTCAACCCCTTTTACGGGCATACCCCAAAAGAAAATTAATGCAACCAACTAACTATACTCTTTAGTCTCACCTGTATACACTGCAAAAACACAGAATCCTACCAATTATTTTTGGTCTAGTTCTGGTGGAAACATCTTACTACTCTTAAAATAAGATGAAAAAAAAAACAACTTACAAGAAACTTTTAAGCAAAAAACACAAGCTTGTTTTAAGTCAATAAATCTTAAATATTGATAATAATAATAAAAAAAGTTCTAGTTCTAGTTCCAGATTGTTTTACTTAAAACATTAGTGAAACAAACTGCAGGTGAAACTAGTAGTTTATTAAAATATGATGTATCAAATATGACTTAAAAGAAATCTGACTTGGTAATTTAACGCCTCGAAATTGGCAAGACTCTCTTTAAAAACTCTTGCTCTTTTTTAAAACTCCGCCTTCAGGAAGTCATCACTACACCTCTCCTCTATTGACCATTTAACAATGTTTTATCAGCATTGCACTGAGAAGTAGCTCCTGTAATGATCTCAGCAGATACTCTGTTGAGCTGTTTGCTAATCGCTACTGGCTAGTCTGAAGGAGCTTGAACTATTTTACTGTAAAAATGGGAAAGATTTTAGTCTCCAGATGGACAAAAACCTGAAAATTATTTGACTCTCCTTCCAAATCAACAATAAACTTCCTTGTCTTTATTCATCTCATGAAATTCTAATGAAATACATAAAACTTTGAGTTCATAGCATTAAAAACGTAGAACAACTTGAACTGTTGAAAGACACAGGCAGGCGCATCTTAATCATTGATTACGCGGTGCAGGTTTCTGCCCAATCAAATTCAATTTGCTGCACGCCTCACATAAAGCACAAGTCTGTTTTTCTCATTTAAAAAATGTGATACTGTCAGAAAAAAACAAAAAACAAAACATCAATAATTGGAAAACTCTGTAAATACCTGATGACAAAACCACCACTAAACCGCGATAAAGCCATTAATTGATTTTGGTCCATGTTAGCGGTGTCGGTCGATGTGGCTCTCTTGGTCCATCGCTTCAGCCCACATTGAATAATGTCAACAACCGCTGGACGGCCAGCCGTGGAATTCCACAGAGGATGAATCTTTGACTGTAGCTGACATTTAAGGGATGTATTTTTGAGTTACATGACTGGATAACTCCTGACATCCATATGGTTAGGGTTTTGCTGTTCATTCCATCTGTATTTCTCGGTTATTCTTAGAAAGGCGGATGGGTTTTTGTATCCAAGCTGCCATTTCATTTGTGGGTCAACCCCAGAGAGGATTGAGGTATCACACATGGACTATCTCCTCCTTATGGTGTGATTGTCAGCTTTGTGGGGGGTTTCTTTTCTTCTTTGGGCTCAAGTTCCACCAAGAAAGCTTTCCAGTGCTGTATGAAGTATGTTAACCATTTGGGATTTTCTTTTTTTCATTTACTTTTGTCACAAATAAATGCTTCAAATCAGACTTCTTGAAAGGATCAAAGTTGATCTAAGACAATATGGTTCAATACGGACAAGCAACCCTCCACCTGGTAAAATCTTGATTAGTTTTTCATTTCAGTTTTAATAGCCAAACCTTGACTTAGCCAGAGAAACTCAAAAAACCGCATTTCATGCATCGACATAAAGAAATTTAACAACCGGTGAGAAAAAATGGCTGCAGAACCTTTTCCAAGGATGCCTTCACACCAGTCCTATTTGGTCCGCTTTAGCTGAACTCTCGTTCATTTGCTTAGAAAGTCTGGTTTGTTTGGGGAAATGTGAACGCTCAACTCTGATGCGCAACAAAAAAAGTTAACTGGTCTGCTTAAAAACCTCGGTGTTGGTTCACTGAACTCTGGTGCCAACAGGTGGCACAAAGGGTATGGTGCGCTTGACACAGTGCAACTGAAAACATAACAAATGTTATAATCTTGGTCCCCAATCTAAAAAAAAATAAAGAAAGTCTACCGGACTATGAGGAGTGAAAACATCCTGTGGCCTTGGGACTAAAGGAACCGTTATCCATAGAGGAAGAAAATATGCAACGTTCCAAAGTGAACCCTACAAGGGTTGTCTTACATTTACTAAAAAAACAACTTGAGCTTAAAGACTTTCAAGCAACATTCTGTTGACTGACCAGACAACAGTAAAACTTTCAGAAGATGATCATCATACTGAAAGTTAAACATTGTTGTGGTAGACCTGGATTGCTTAAAGTAAGGATATTATGAATTATACTCTCCACCGTAAAATCCTAAAGGACAGAGTGAAGCCATTAAACTTACACAGCCGAAGACAACCAATATAAATATTCTGGAGTAGTCTAATCCAAGTCCAGACTTTCATTCAATTAAAAGGCTTTGGTGTCATCATGCTGGAAGATCCTAATGTGGCTAATGGAGAACAGCTCTGAAAAAAGAAAAAAAAAAACTCAATGAGAGTCATCAGAAACGCACAAAGGCAGTTGTGGGTTATTTTGTGTTAAGTGGACAACAAAGCAGTTTGGAGATCTTTTTAGGGTTAATCAATTAAATCATCATTTAAAAACTGCGTTTTTGTAAATGAACTCAGCTCATATTTGACTGACTTTTAAAATTCTGTTTGATGATGTGAGATATTCAGAAGGTGGCAAATACTCTTCCTCACCCCTTAACCACCGAAGACCTCAGAGGATCCGTGTCGTAGCCGAGGTAACGACCGTTTGACCGAGGCACATCTCACATCGCCCCGTTTCAGGCTTTCCAAAACAAACGATATAACCTGTGGGATTCGGAGAGTATCCGTCGCCGACGACAACATGTGCGGCAGTCCTCTGTGCTGCGGACCGGGCTGCAGTTGAAGCTGGAGCCTCTTGAATTGATGTGTCCCAGACCTCTTTTAAAGGACTGCCTACTCAACTCTTCTGGTTTTGCTAAAAAGCTTGCGACACTGTGGGATCCAGTTCATTTGTCTATGCCAAACAACTGGGACAAGGTTGTGAAGTTTGCACCAGAGGCAAAGTGCTATACCTTCTCTGCCAGCTGTACAGCCAAGTGCATGCTGGGTTTTCTTTTTTTTTTTTTCCCCACTCTCTCTCTCTTTACCTCTTCTCTATTTTGCAGCTGCTGCATTTTTGCACGTTAAGCAAAGCGATCGCATCAGATTTCACTCGAAAGCAACCTGAGACGCGTTGTTATGCCAGGTGTGAGCTAAATGGATAGAATCAAACGCTATCTGCATGCAAAAAAAAAAAAAAAAGCCCAAAATGAAACACAAAGGTCTTCGTTATGGATGCCTGTGTTTTTCCTCATCATCTTCTCCCTATATGCTCGCTATTCGTCATTAAATCGTTTCATCTAATTATTTCGCAGCAAGTGTAATAAAATGCCCCACTGGGTGGGGGCGGCGGGGAGCTTCACTTATCTCGGCGTGTCACATAGTCGTGTTGCGACTCCACTGTGACAGTCTGATGTCTTTGAGGATGATTATCGCTCATTTTCTTGAGTCGGATCACAATTTGGTTCAACTTAGGCGGCGTAATGCAGCTGAACGGCAGAGCGGGTCGCACTGTCGCTTTTTGTTTCTGCTGTAATTTTTCGGCGAAACGTCATAATTAGCAAAGGAAAGTCTCCAGCTCGATATTAGAGCTGTCACAGTTAGAAGAGAAAAAGAGTTTCTGTTCTAAACTTGCAATTTTATTTATAAAAAAATGTATGAGGAGTAATTCTTGTTTTCACCTTAAAGAGTCTTTCTAGATGCATAATATACCCTGTACTAAACCTTAAAGTTCAGTGTAAGTTACTGAAAAATCAGCTATAAAAGAAACAATCTATTAAAAATATATATACCGTAGTCAACCCCTGCTTTGTTGGATCACACTTTTTGAGTGTGGCTCTGGCAGCACTTCTTCTAGACTGTGGCTGCGTTTCCATTCACACTTAAAAAATGTATTTGCTTAATAGAAAAATATTTTTGATAAACATTTTGGCGCTGGGAGGAGACGGTTGTTTTTGGCTGCATCAAAATTAGTTTATTTAGCAAAACTGCAATGGGAACCTTTTTTTTTTCTGGCATTACGAGTCAAATGATCAGCAACTGGATGTTACCACTGGTACAAACCATGAAGAAGAAGACAGGAAGTAGTTGGGGGATGATGGCGCAGCATGTTTTTTTTAAATGACATCGCGTGAACCAACTTATTCGCGAGATTTTAATTGGGTTTCTTATTCAACCGAAACACCACAATTGCAAAATTGTGTTTTTTCAGCATTAGCGAAATATTAAACTTTTTTGCACATTCGTAATTTTGCCTGTTCACCTTTACAAAAAACCCCAACTTGGATACAGAGGCTATAGAGGATGTTTGAGCACCAATTTTCAGGTGTTACTGCACATACCTGATTGGACTCCTCCACTGTAGCTCTGGCTGCTCAATTAGGTCTGATGTCATCCTAGAAAGTGAATCTTCATCACAGTCTCTTGTCTTTTACTCCTTCTTTGACATGTCTTGGTCGGTCCGCTTTTGTTCAAAAATCTGCATATTTTTTGAAGCTAGACTGAAAAGGGCCCTGAAAGATGTTCAAAGCTCTTAATATTTAGATGAAACTACCAAACGAATCAGTTCTACTTCTTGGTCGACGATTTCTCCAGGGGCTCTACTGCATTCAGTTGTGCAGCACAAGTCTTCGATTAAAAAAACTGTTTATGCAAAATCTCTGCCCTAATTTACACAAATTTACTTTATGTTGTCCTAATTCATGTAAAACCTCAGTGCCAGAACTTCTCCCTGTCCAATTTTTTTTTTGCGTCAGCACTGGCCAAAAGTTGCTATTTTTGCAGCTAACTGCTGGGGAGCCCTTTTTGCCATTTTGTTGCACAGAAAGCGGTAAACTGAGAGCAAACGAACAAGAAAAAAGAAAAAAAAAAAACGGCGCTGTTGACAAAGCTGTAAAAATACTCCTTTGCCCTCCCACAGCTGCAGCGAGATGGATATGTGGCGAGAGGAGACACTGGAAGAAGACAGAAGACCTTAAACATCCTCCTGAAATAGCCTGAAGCATCCAGGGAGAGAGGCCTGCCTCCGCCTGCTGTTAATTCCCCTCTGTCCTTGACTGTGTGCGTGTGTGTGAGCCTGAACTGAAATAGAGGCAAGTGCGTGTGCATGCGTGTGTTTGTGTGCATTTCTTCACTCCCGACCATTTCTTTCTCACTCATTTTCCTTCCATTTCCTCCTCCCTGATTTGACTTAAATAAAAGCCACCCAGTTAAATTGAAGTGTCAGGGTGAAAATGTGTTTAAGCGGAACAGGAATTTTTATGAGTAAACATCAGGGTCCTGCACAGTCCGACTCATGTTTATTCATTTAAAGTGCATACCTATAAGGTAACGTTTAGCTTTGGCTGCTTGTGCTATTCATTAGCATTAGCTCGCTCTGCAGATCCAAGATGGTGGTGGGCATCGTTATTGACACAAACATCCGGTTTGATTTGCATTCATCGCGTACATTTAAATAAAAGGAGGCTCCATGTGAGGGAATTTCTGTGTGCACAAGAACTTGGGTGAACCAATGGAAGTAGTGTGTGTAGGTGTGTGTGTTTCTCAGTTCTCAGTTACACCCATCTGTTTTGGGGCAATTGTTTTAGACGCAGTGCTATTTCTGGACGCCATCATCACTCAGGCTACCCAAGGTCTTCGACTTGAGAAGTTGCCATACATCAAGGTATAGCTGATCGATATTGATTGATTTGTGGGGGGGCGGGGGAGACTGCTGCCCGTCGCTGCCTCCCACAGTTTTCCGTTTATGTAATTAATATGGAAGACAAGTGGCAGCTCAACTATAACTTTTTAACCTTGTGGAAAGCCTTGATAAATCATAAACCGGAGACTTCAGGAAGAATCGAACTGGCAGGAATACCGGAGTCTTGCGCCAACAAGTTGCTGAAGATGGTGTTTGTGGTTAAAGATGGCGTGATTTTAGGTAACAACATGTTATAAAAGCAGATACCATATATGTATCAGCATGGATATGATATTAACATGTTCTAGGGTTTGTTCGGACAATACACAACTTCAAACTGGTAACTAAGGTAATACACTGGCAACAATACTCTTAGCAAACAATCGTAACCAAGCAACCATTGTGGTGCATTTTCAACCATTTTGCCGGGAAGTAGCTTACAACTGGCAACCATTAGCAAAAGTACCGTCAGTAAACATAACCAATACAATGCTAGCATATCAGCAAGAGTCCAGCTTTGAGAAGAAAACGACAAACCGGCAACAATGCTAACACAAAGTCTCGTACACAACCACAAACGGGTAACCATAGAAACCCACCTAAAACAGCAGTGAACCACTGCAATCATGGTAATATGTCCACAACAGTGTAAACAGCATGTAACTTCAAATTGGCAACCATGGTAATACACTGGCAACAACACAGTTAGTAAGCAATCATAACCAAGAAACCATGCTTAGCAACAGTGCTGTCAATATAAAACAACAAACCAGTAATACCGCCACAACAAAACAAACAACAAGGCGACAGTGTTCATACAAAGCCACATACAGGTAACCACAGGAACCCACCAAAAACAGCCTTGCCAAAGAGCAACAAGTAAGTATGGTAACACGTCTGCAACATGCCAGTAAGAAGTTTAAAATTAGCAACCCTTAACCACAGTGCTGTCAGTAAATTTCCAAAACAAGTAGCAATAATAAGAACATGCGCAACACCACTGCCAATTATCAATTACAATGTTGACCTGATACCACATCGGCAACAGAGCTACCAAAAAGAAGCTGCAGACTGGCAACCAGGGTAACACAAAGGCAAAAGTGTAGCCACTTAAACCCCAAAGTGATAAGAAGGGAAGCAACGGAAAGCGGGCGGCATTGCTAGCACACTGGAAAAAGTGTTGCTACTAAGCAACCTAACAGGTAGCTATAGTAGCACACCAACAATAGCGCTTGCAGGGAGCAACTGAAAACTGGCAACACACCAGTGTTTCCATTAAACAACCACATGCAGAAGACAATGGGAAAGTACAGTGAACAACTACATCTTTAAGTAGAATCTAAAGTCTGAAGTAAATAACACCTGAATCGCTGAATCAGCGTCCTCCTACACCCGTTACACCTGTTCGCACTTCAGTCTTATCTCTCATACAGTCGAGCTGGATTCTTTCCTGCCTGACGCTGTTTGCTAACTGCGGTTTTGAACCAATTTACAATCTGCCTTGAATCACTTTCCCTTCGTTAGCATGTTTTTAAAAAAAAAAAAAAACTTTATTCAGTAAATTTTTAATTGCAGGCCCAGTGGTGCTGTGGTTATTATTCCTCTTTGTTCTTGTCGATAGCAAAATTAAGGCGTAGTTGTTTACCTCAATTAGGAGATTGATGCGTCCCATAATTGCATCTGTTTTGCTTTCGTGCATCAAAAGGTGGAAAAGGTAATCCTGTCTGTTTGCCTGAACATTTTGAGCCAGACTAATTTTTCATTAGCAGAATAACTTTGCATTTTGAAGATTATGTTTAAATAAAAAATGATGTAAACTTCATCAGCTCTAACATGTTTTCCTACAAACATACTTTTAAGTTGCGGGTGCTACGCACAAAACTGATGTGAGACGCGCTCTTCCATGTGTGTCTTGTTAAAATCAATGTTTCAGCCGCATCTTACCATTGTTGATATGAGGAGCGGCCCTTACAAGTCATAACTGGGGATAGTCAGAGTTGCTCCCAGTTAGTTGGTGGGAAATCTGAGTTTGGAGGGCGTTCCAGTTCATATTTCAACCGGGAAGTCAGAATGTCCCAGTTCCAATTACAACTAGAACGCAGCAGTAGTTCTCCCCAGTGAAAATTTTAGGCGCTAATAAATCAACACTTAGCTATAACGTCTCTTGTGCATGTTAGGTTCACAACGCAACCTCGTTCAGGCGAACCGTCCTGAAGATGAGGACTTTCCAAACAAACTCACTGCAACTGGCGGCGAGAACTTCCTCTTATTAAAACGCAAATGTAATCGCCGAGGAGGTGGTTATGGCATTGTTCCCTTGCAGAAAGAATCTCTTGGAGCAGGATCATAGCCGGTGACTTCTGAGTTTCTATGTTCGTTCCGTGTCTTTGTAGGTTTCCTAAGAGACTCTAGTTCCCACCTAAAGACAGGTATATTAGGCCAACCAGTGGATATAAATTACAGTTAGGAGGGAGTGGAAGCATTTCTGGTTCTGTTTGTCTCCTTGATGCCCTGTGATTGACCAGATGGTCTACAACACCCTTCGCCTATTAACGGCACCAGTCACCTGATCGACCCTGCCCGACCTTGCAGGTACAGACAATGGACTGCTGAACGGACACAAGGATAATATTTAGTTTTGTCCAACAACCTTGAAAGAAATAACTTGGTAAAGAGAGTTTCTCTGACTGTTTTTCTTTACCCTAGAAAGACAGGGTAATATCTGTACTCTTACTAAAATAACACTTCGTTGTCCTTGAGAGTGTTTGAGATTGACTGGTCGCCTGTCCAGCATGAGCCACTATCTATAGAAGCTTTTCTTCTGCATGGAAGAGCTCAATTTGGCTTCATTCCTCCCTTTTGCTTTTCCACTGCAGACAGTATCTCCTGAGCGTGGGTGGGATCTGTTGCCTGTCACTGTGGTGTGCTGCAGCAAGTCGGTGACAGCAGACACAAAGTGCGCAGTGTGTGTGTTTGTGAGTGTATATTAAATGCAAATGATCCAGTGGAAAACCCGGTGAGATGATGAACGCATATTTACATGCTGCTAACATGGAACATTTTTAAGTGAGGTTAGTAAATGTTTAGCCTTAACCCATCTTTACATCACCTACAGAGCGATGCCAGAACTGTATGTTTTGATCATCGTCTTCCATTCTAAACTTCTAACATGGATATTTTTGGAAAATGGAGATTCTCTGCTGTGGTTTTACACTACATATCCACTTGCAGTTTTAGGAGGGTTTTTTTTGGCATAAAATAATATTTATTATATTTGAGTTAAAAAAAATGTCGACTGTATACCTGGAGGTGAATGAAAAACAATGACATAAAGTAACATGGTGGATGCACGCTGTCAGTGCTAGAAGCCACAACGACAGTGAAATCATTTTAAAACATTTTCTTCCATCAAGCTATCTCTCGCTCCTGGCTCTTTCCATTGAACCTCATTTGTTTTCTGAATTAGTAAGTGAGCAGAAAGAAATGGTAAGCAGCATCACTGAAAATAGAAGCTGCAATTTTTGAGTTTAGAACTGCTTTAGCTAATGACAGTTGTAACCTAGCATTGCTTTAGCTAGGAACTGTTTTAGCCTCGCAATAATTTAGCCTAGCATTGTTGTAACCTAGCATTGCTTTAGCTAAGAACTGTTTTAGTCTAGCACTATTTTAATCTAGCTCTGCCAGGCAGTACCTTTAGTCTGGTACTGTTTTAGCTAGCTGTTTAGTCTCATTTAATTTCAGTCAGAAAAAACTTGTTTTTTTATATGGTATATGTAAATGTCCAGTTGTAACTGTGCATAAGTACAATGAGAAATGTGATGCATTATTGATTTCTGCAAACTGGCCTCCATTTATTCTGTTAGAATACATTTTAATTTTTCACACATGATGACGCAGGCCAGATGTGAAAACCTATATATTCACCAAGCAGACTGTGAGGAAGCAGAAATGAATCATTACGATTCTTAGAATTTAATATAGTTCAGATCAAAATGCATTCCACAGAAATCCAGAACAACCCACCCAGCAGTAAGCAACAGTATTGTGTACATTAATACTTATTTCACCAGTACAGTCACCTCCATCACCACTCCTTTTGAATTTCTCCGCCTGCAGCCACTCAGATAACTTCATTTCATATCTCTCATGGCTCGGCTGTTATTCATTTTTCTTTTCATGCGAGAGCAACGCCGAGCGACTCCCAGGACATCATTTCGTCGGACGTCGCAACCTGTAATTGAGCGTGCGTGATAAAGACGTCTCTGAGCAGAAGTGGATGAGGTGCGGACAAGGGATAAGATTGCAGCAGGAGTGATCCCTGCAGCTGTCAGCGCGGGGCCACGTCTTCATCGCGCCTAAGGAAGCAAACAAGAGGGAAAACGCGTCTCGACAAGACGGAACGCGCCGAATAATGAAAATAGGGATAGGTTTTATAGCCGCTCGTCTGTCGTGTGTGTTGTTTAATCTCTCAGCTGTGGCTGCTTAGTCTTGTGAGTCTCTCTCCAAAGATGTCAGGGTTTTTATGCCAGCTGAGGCAGGTATTTAAAATCTTGGTGTGGGAGTGGAAATTGTTCAGAGTTTACTTAAAAACAGGCTGGAATGAGATCATCGGCGTCCACAAGGATATCTTAGCCGAATCGATATGGAAGCCACTGAAGTGTGCAGCAACCGGTTAGTATATCACAGTTCGATTTTAAGACCCTGCCTCCCCAGAACCTCTTTCTTTTTGCATAGTGGATGAGCGGAGCTTTATTTGCATGTATGGATTTTCTCCTGGCCGCATCTATCCGTGCGTCAAGCTTTGCTTTGCTTGGAGTAGGTGAACACTCTATTCATAGAAGTATCTCTGTATGTGTCTTCAGTACGGCTGACAGCTGGAAGGCCAGTCGCAGACGTTTACGCAGCCGTCAAAATGTATTCATACATTTTCCTTCTGACTTAAATAAAAACTTCTGACTTAAATATTGTGACCTCCTTAAAATAATGGCCCTAAGGCTTTTTTGTTTTTTGCTTAAATCATCTTTTGGCAAAAAGAGGTGGTGATTTTTTTTTTCCCCTCACCAAAATCACTTGGCAAAAACTGATTGAGGTAATTATTTTATGAAGGTGACAATATGTTATACTATATGCCATGTGGAAGATAATTTAGTGCATTAATCTGAAGATGGATGGTTTTCATTTTATTTTTTTCCCCAAGAACAATTTGACCCTTCGGTTCAGGGTTGAGCAGGTTAGCATTCTAAACTAACCTGCTTAGAATTGAACTAGTTCAATGAACTAGTTCTCGTTCAGTTATCACTTTTGGTCCAAAATATTGTTTAAAGATTTTCTGTGAACATCATGAAGTCATTCACTAGGTGATGCAGTAATTCTATGGTAGCATCTTAATGTCCATCTTTGCTAGCTTACATACGATATATCCCTTAGTCTCTCATCTTTACTCTCCTATACTCTTATTACTGCTGAATTTCTAACACAAAAACGTGTCAACGATGTCAAAAAGCAAGATAATTTGACAGAAATTTAAATCTTGACTGCACCGCACATACAATGACAAAATGTCTAAGTCGAAGGAGTGACAATGCATTAAGCTGGAGTTTCCTTTTCTCCAAAAGAAAAAGAAGCAACGCCAACATTAAAAAGCAAAACTATAGCATAGTTTAAAACAAGAGCAGCGGCATTAATTAACATTGCATCCCTTCAGTTACCTTGGAGACCGTTGTTGTGTTCCTAACAATTGAACCATGTTTGTCTGTCCTTTTGACAAATACACCTCAGTCACCCAGTGCTTACCAGAGAGGGGAAATGTCGTGGTACTTTAACATATGAAGCACCAAAGGGTTCTGTCGCTGAAAAATGCAGATTATGTCTTTGGTTGGCTCCTGAATAGAAGATCATTTATTGACCTTAGGATTACCTGTTCTAAGTTGAAGTAAAAAAACCCCCAAAACAAAACAAAAAAAAACCACACACTCAGTATTGACCTATGAAAGTTATCACAAAGAGAGAGCCACCTTTACCGAGAACATTAGGGAACAAACTACATCATAAAGACCGAAAAACAAAGCAGAGAGGACAGGGAGAAAGTTTTGGAGACGTTTTTAACAGAGTTATGTTCGAAAACAATATCCTCAACTTCAGACGTCTCACAGAGCGATGTTCAGTCGATATTCTGAAAGCGGAAAGAGGGTGATGCAGTTTCAAACCCACCAAACCTGAACAAGGAGAGCCCTGCATAAAGACTGTATGGAAAAGCGGCAAGACAAAAGATATAGACGCTCTGTGTTAGACTGGCAAGAACTATAAAGGCAACAAGGCAATAAAGTGGAAGAAGGTGCTCTGGTCTAATGTAATCACGTCATTTGTCGATTGTTGGCAGAAAGCTAATGCTGTACATAACCCTGAACAAACCGTCCGACTGGTGAAAGATGGCGGTCGCGGCGATATACTGTGGGAATAGTTTACGTCTGTATTGACATGAAAGCCCCTTGGAGATGATGGGAAGATGGACGGTGGCAAAAACAGGACAAAATATCAGTGACTGCCAAAAGATTTCAGAGGCCAGAGGATAAATGCCTTCCAATAGGACAACTGGATGATAAAACGATTAATCCCCTTTACCTGACACTTCTTGAAAATGTGACATTTGTTACACTAAATCCCAACGAGATACTTTATAGTTTGTGGATTTAATCTGATAATAGGAGAAATATAATCCCTTTTCAAAAGAACTCTGATTTATTTTATTTCCACACTTTTTATATGCATATGCGGCACAAAAGTTAGAATGCAGCATTTCATCACCCGTTCCTGCAGGCTGAGAATAATATCCTCTCTCATAATTTTGATACATCCTTTCCCTGGATCGTACAAGACTTTAAAGATGACTCATCCAATTTTTCCGAGTTGTAACATTGTCCCACGGGCTGCGATGGAAAATTGAAATACCAAGGTATGATGAGATTATCGGCGGTAGAATTTTCCGCTTCCCGCATTTAAATTCCCGCCAGCTTATTGTGGCAAAACAAGAAGCACGATCCGCATCAGCGAGAGAGGACAAGGTGAGCCAGCGCCTAGACAAATGAATGGAACTAAAAAAAAATAAAAAAAAAGATGTGTAAACGAACATCACGACTCTTGCTGAAAATCGATGCGGCTCCCGCTCATCCCCCTTCATGAACCAGTGAGCCCGTCGGGCTGTGATATGAAGTTCCTCGTGTCCTGCAGCCACCGCAGCGCATCCAAAGCACCATTTGCATTTATGGATTTTCTCCGGATCTCCCCCCTCCCCTATCTCTCCCCACAGCGCCTTCGTGTCATGCTCTCACTTGGGGGAAATGGGATCATATTCATAGTCTTTATCCATTTCATCTCCACAGCGGTGTTGACCGAGGGCCTTTGGACCCGGTCCTGCTCCCTCTGAAATGATTGGCTATGAGGAGGACAGGCGGTGGTGGTGGTTCTTCATGACTTTGTGGGCGTAACAGATTCAAAATGCCATTTCTGTTTCAGAGTGTCGATTAAAGGTCTACAAAAATGGAATAAAAAATCGATGGCAACAAAATTAAACATCCAGAAGAAACGTTCTGTTGTTGCGTTTTTGTTACAAACGTGCGCAAATCTTTGTCAATGTTCTGCAAACGTTGAAGACATACAATTTCACAATGGCGGCGTTTCCTGATTAAGAAATAAGATTAAAAATCACATCTGCATAAGCTTGTTCACATGATAACATGTGAACAAGCATAAAAATCAGGTAAAGTTCAAGGTGGAATTTGGTATTTTATGTACTTTATGCGCTACTTTCTGTTTAACTGATTTGGTTGAGGGAATTTTAAGCATTTTTTTTTCCCTTCTGTGGTTTTTAAAGTTCCATGTCAGATGGTATTAATACCATCTGATTAATACCAAATCAAATGGTAATAATGCTGTCAATGACTCTCGTGTACGTGTATGTTACTGGCAGAGAAACAACACACTGTTCCAAGAAAGCTGCTTATCCGCCGTCATCGGTAGCCTGCTAACTGGCCGGAGAATACGTAGCAGGGGAACTAGCTGTAGCTAGTGTAACCCAGGGTAAAATTTGCCCTTAATCCCGCCTTTGCTGCTCCAATGAGTGACAGTCAGTCACTCAGTGCATTCAGCCAATCACTGCACCTGAAGTGGTTTTTCAGGCCTGCTCTAGCTTTTCCAATCAGGTGTGAGGGGGTTAAGCTGGAGACAAAGGAGCTACAGGTTTGTGCTTCCAAACAATTAGTTAACCTCTTTTGTTTATTATGCACTTTTAAAAACTCACAATATAAACATTCATGTAGATCTGAATACCCAGAGAGCTTGGAGCCATGAAGCTGGCATGCACTGATCTATAAATGGAATTGGTGAGTAGTGAACACAATGTTTTGTTTGTTTGTTTGGCATGTTGGTGGTGGTAGCCAATGCTAGTTGTTTGATCACCAAACACACAATCTAACGTTTTAAATTCAATACATGTGTTTAAGATAATGAGATAAATGCTGATATCTTTATTTTTGTCTTAAAGATTTGATTGTGGATATAATTGCATTTATTTCTGGATGTAACTGAAAAAACGTCCAGTTAACGAGCAGGCTGGTAATTTACTGGGCCTGTTTATTTCAATACTGGCCGGGTGACCCTTTTTGGGTTAAAGCGGCGTTTCTCAATTCCAGTCCTCAGGCCCCCCTGCTCTGCATGTTTTAGATGTACCTCTATTCCAGAACAGCTGATTCAAATGATTCCATGATCATCAAGTGTTACAGAAGCCTGTTAATCACCTACATATTCAATCCAGGTGCGTGGCATAGGGGAAACACCTAAAACATGTAGGGCAGAGGGGTGTGAGGACCGGAATTAAGAAACACTGGGTTAAAGGATGGTGAGCTTCTGACAACTGGCTGGAGCCAGGAGAACCTGAATTTGACTCCATACTGGTCTGGTAGGAGGCTGATGGTCCATAATATTTCCCCCTCCATCTCACAGTACAGACACACAATTCATTATTCAATCTCTTTCATCAGAAATGAATTGCGCTTGGACAATTTCCCTTAAGTATCTGGACAAACAAACCATGGACTTTTAAATGTGTGTCGGTCAGACACTGTGCTGACCAGCGGGGAAAGTGAAGGACTCTGTGCACAATTATATAGATCCACTGCAGTACTGTGTATATATTTATTGTATTTATTTTTTTTGGTTTCTATGTTTTGTGTCTTGTAACACAGTATTGAAAGCAGTTATTCTTTTGTATTGTTTTTATTGATTACTGACAACAGCTCCAGTAGATGAATTTAGTCTTCTGATCCCAGATGCTATCTAGTCTTTACTACATTAAATAGTGCTACACTAGCAGAAGCAAGAATACACAAGATTGATAGACAGCGCTGAGTCCCTCCTCCTCGACATGATTGGTCATCTGGCCAACTGGTGTATTTCTGCAGATTTCAATAAGGTCACAGGAGGAGCAAAATTCTTTTGCAGATCTCATATAATCTCAACACATAACAGGTTTAACAAATATATGAAAAAGAAAATCTATAAAAAATAAATAAATAAAAGTTGCATACTGCATCTTTAAGAAACTGTGGTGGTTATTTGAATCTTGAAATAAAGGCACTTTTAAACAGACTCCAGTGATTTTACTTTAGTCAGTTGGACCACAAAGGTTAAAACTAGTTGGACTGATCAAACATTAAAGTTCTTTAACGCTTTTATTTGTCCAAACACACGCGACAACCATTGTTTTAGTTGTTGTTTGCTCTAGGAAACCTCATAAGACCGCCACGAAAAAGCAGGAAATGCAAATCGACGGTGACATATTCTGAGTGGCTCAGCCGCTTTGGACTGATCCCATGAGAACCGTCCCTGAGTTATTCTTGAAATACTTCACTGAGCAGCAGTTGTAGCTTCTGCTTCATCTATTGTCGCCATTAGCATTAAAAAAAAAAAGAGAATGCTTTCATAGCTGAAAGGAGTAAAGTTTATTCATCTGGTCTAAAAACACGTTAATTCAAAGTGCTACAATTAAAACGGGAGGCGCACGTGTTCCTCGACACGTACATCTGTCATTTTCAAACTCCCTGACTTTGTGATGTGTTTTGAGTACTTAGCTGCCCCAAATGTTCCACCAGCTGTCAGAGCGGAAAACAAAATTTGCATGATCATCAAGTAAGCAGGCGGCTTGTTGACAGAAACAGTTTTTAGGCCAGCGAGAGTGTTTAGAACACCCCGTAGAGGTAACAAAACAGAATAAAATACAACTGCTGGGGGGGGGATTAGACCGACTTTCTAGTTTTCTGATTTGGATCCTGTTTGACAAAAAAAAAATTGAGAGAAACATACAGCTGTAATTTTCAGTAAGTAAGCAAGACATCCCACGCAAATATATGGGACAGGTGTGTCTGTCAACCTGTGAGTGAATCCAGAGAGTGTTTGATGGTCGCAGGCTGCAGCAGGTGAACAGATGTGCTTTTTCACTTGGAAATAGGGGAGGAAAAAAAAAAAAAAAAGACATCGTTTTGCTGGATGTATTGATGTGTTATGTGATGATTAAACCTGGCGTGAGCGCAGATTGTAAAGTGTGAAAAGAGGCTGCAATTTCACGCAATTATTCGCCACATGTGAGTGTCTCTGGCAGAGTTGAGGGACGTGGAAGAAAGCCGCCCTCGACCGAATTGGTGTCAGGTATTCATTTGACTCCGCCGGCGCGCCGCTTCGCTCTGAAGTGCGCTTGTGACGAATTTGCAAAGTGCAGCGTTTTGGAATCCATCAATGACTCGACGCCGCTGGTCTTCTTCCATTTCTGGGTCCCCCCACCCGCTCGGAGGGAGGCCTCGGCTGTCTATTAAGCGTGCGCTTGAGTGTTATAGGCGGTGGAGGGGTGGGGGCGGGTTGGCTCTCGTCAGTGCAAATCACTCCCCGCCTGCCGCCGAGCTCCAGCTGGCGTGATGCTCTGGCATATTGGCAAGTGAGGCGGTCGGGTCGATAAGGATTTTAACCGCGTCTTAAAACGGGTAATGCTGGCCTTTATGTGTGTCATTGTCACTTACCCAAAAGTCATGGCTCCTAAGCGCCGCCATCCATCACCTGCCTGCCTGCCACATGCCTCTTTCTGCCTAACTGATTCGCTTAAGCTCCGTTTGTTTGCTCGCTCTCAAAGTCACTTTCATTTATGATGGAGCTGGCCATGAGCTGTGATCCTAATGCACTCCTTTACGGCAACGGGACAGGCTCAGGAGGGGTTGGTAGGCCTCAACAACTCTACCGGTCAGTAAGATATGACACGATGCGACATCGGACCCTCAAAGACGCTTTACAATGAAATCAGTCATTTCAATTCGCGCACACATTCATTGCTGATGATGGCGCTGTATCGCGCCATCGGCCCTCCTCACCTACACCAGCAGGAAAGGCGGGTGAAGTGTCTGGACACAACGACGGAGCAGGAATGGAACTGGCAACCCACAGGCTGCAGAGTGGACTCCAGCATCGTCCACAAAGTACAGTACAGATAAATGAAACTGCTTCTGTTTTTCATAAATTGTATTTTCATCAGTGCTTTAGCCTAGCACTGCTTTAGCTAAGAACTGCTTTAGGCTAGCACTGCTTTAGCCTAGCACTGATTTAGCTTTAGGCTAGCACTGCTTTAGCCTAGCAATATTTTAGCTAAGAACTGCTTTAGGCGAGCACTGTTTTAGCCTAGCACTGCTAGAGCTGAGCACTGCTTTAGCCGAGCACTGCTTTAGCTAAGAACTGCTTTAGGCTAGCACTGCTTTAGCCTAGCACTGATTTAGCTAAGAACTGCTTTAGGCTAGCATTGCCTTAGCTTAGCACTGCTTTAGCTAAGAACTGCTTTAGACTAACACTGCTTTAGACTAACACTGCTTCAGCCTAGCACTGCTTTAGCTAAGAACTGCTTTAGGCTAGCACTGCTTTAGCCTAGCACTGATTTAGCTAAGAACTGCTTTAGGCTAGCACTGCCTTAGCTTAGCACTGCTTTAGCTAAGAACTGCTTTAGCCTAGCGCTGCTTGAGCTGAGCACTGCTTCAGCCTAGCACTGCTTTAGCTTAGCACTGCTTTAGGCGAGCACTGCTTTAGGCGAGCACTGCTTTAGGCGAGCACTGTTTTAGCCTAGCAATGCTTTAGCTAAGAACTGCTTTAGACTAACACTGCTTTAGGCGAGCACTGTTTTAGCCTAGCACTGCTTGAGCTGAGCACTGCTTTAGCCTAGCACTGCTTTAGGCTAGCACTGCTTTAGCTTAGCACTGCTTTAGCTAAGAACTGCTTTAGCCTAGCAATGCTTTAGCTAAGAACTGCTTTAGACTAACACTGCTTTAGGCGAGCACTGTTTTAGCCTAGCACTGCTTTAGGCAAGCACTGTTTTAGCCTAGCAATGCTTTAGCTAAGAACTGCTTTAGACTAACACTGCTTTAGGCGAGCACTGTTTTAGCCTAGCACTGCTTGAGCTGAGCACTGCTTTAGCCTAGCACTGCTTTAGGCTAGCACTGCTTTAGCTAAGAACTGCTTTAGGCTAGCACTGCTTTAGCTTAGCACTGCTTTAGCTAAGAACTGCTTTAGCCTAGCAATGCTTTAGCTAAGAACTGCTTTAGACTAACACTGCTTTAGGCGAGCACTGTTTTAGCCTAGCACTGCTTCAGCCTAGCACTGCTTTAGCTAAGAACTGCTTTAGCCTAGCACTGATTTAGCTAAGAACTGCTTTAGGCTAGCACTGCCTTAGCTTAGCACTGCTTTAGGCGAGCACTGTTTTAGCCTAGCACTGCTTGAGCTGAGCACTGTTTGAGCCTCGCACTGCTTTAGCCTAGCACTGCTTCAGCTAGGAACTGCTTTAGCATCGCACTGTTATCACCGCTACACTGTTATACATTAGGATGAGAATGGTGATTCCATGGGTGGCTGTTTCAGTCGCTTCAAACTTCTGGAAGGAAATAAATTGTATTTCTGTTTTGCAAGCTTTTATAAATTTGGATCACAATTGGATGGAAACATGGTTTTATCCAACCAAAAATATAGGCTGCATCTACTTGAAGTTTAGTATCAAAACAGCCTAAAATTAAACCAAGTTTGCCACTATTAGCAATTTTATCAACATTTCTAAGATGACAAACTCACTTTATTCATCAGAGCATTTTTTTTTTTTTTTTTTTTTTTCAAAACAAAAACAAGCATTTCGGGATATTTTAACGATCTCTGCTTTGGAAAACAGTAAGATTTGGTCTTTGTAATGAGCTCCTGCTGTTGGTCCTTGATTAAAAAAAAAGAAAGTTACTGATTGGAGACACAGATGAGGCTCAGCGTGCGACATCAATGCCAAACTGATGTCCTTGAAAAACCGCGGAGGGAGCCTCACCTTTTCAGCAACTTCACACATTTTTTTTTTTTTATGCACCAACCACAAGATATTTGCAAATGTAGTTTTTAAAATGAATTTTGGTGCTAATTTTTCCTATATGCGAGCTCCAGACGTATTAGATTAATGTAGAATTTAATGATAAACTACTATGGAGTCCTTCTCGACTGGTGAAGGTTGCAGAGATTGAACAGTAATGGTAAAGGTGATCTGGCCTTGACCGCGGCTGCTCCAATGGTTTACCCTCTCAAACGGACCATGAAGAGGGCTGGAAACTTAAATCTATGCTGAAAATCCATTTCTCAACGTGGCGCGTGACGGAAGAAAAATATGAGGCCCAAATACGTCGAATGGCTCAAGGTGGAATTTGGTATTTTATCTACTACTTTCTGTTTAACTGTTTTGGTCGAGGTTGTTTTGGTTTTTTAAAGTTTCATGCAAGTAACGTCTTACTGACATTAAGACTAGTCCCAGCGGAAATATACTATAATTTACTCGTAATCTACAATAGGGAAATTAGAACCACAAAAGGAAATTTGTGTATTTTTTCCAAATAAAGAATTGAAAGAAGAAAAAAAAACCATGTTATATCTTCAATTAATTTAACAGTATGTATGTCTATGTTTGTATACGTAGTAGTGCATAATAACCATGAAGGGGAAAATTGTGATTGTTTTTTCCTTTTTTAATCCTAACTTTTAACTAGCTTTATGTGCATGCCGCAAACTCTGTTTAGCGCCACTTTACAGGTCTGCGGGAGTAAAAGCAGCGCGTTGGTGTTTTCTCTGTTTTACTGTCGAGATGAAAATATTTCTAGAAACGGTAGTTTTTGAAACAGACAAGCCGTTTTAGAAAAAGAGACATTCCCAAGTCGGATTCTCAGGAATTGTTTCCCGTCTTTTACAGGTTTCCTTCCAGGATTTCAGTGCAGTCCTTACAGCCACCAGTTTTCCACTTCCTGTTCAACTGCAAGTCAAACTATCATTTTATTTTAAATGATATATAAATAAAGTTAGCACTAAACGCACCTCTTTAACGTGGAATGACAAAAGCGTGCGTTACATTGTTTTATAAGACGAACATGTACCGTATTTTCTGGACTATAAGTCGCATTTTTGGGGTAAATTTATTTGATAAATCAAACACCAAGAACAGACATGTCATCTTGAAAGGCAATAAAAATAGAATAGACGAAACAACAGGCTGAATAATTGTACGGTATGCTAACGCTACATGACACATAAACAACGAACTAAGAACGTGCCTGGTATGTTAACATATTAAGAGTTATTTAGATAACTATAGAATAAATAACATGTTAACAAGTTTACCAAACCATCCGTGTCGCTCCAAATCACTAAATCTTCATCTTCGGTGTCGCTTGTAAACAACTCGGCTAACTGGAGGTAGCTTCTTCCACACACATTATCAACACAGGCCTAGAGCGCCCTCTGGTGGTTTAGTGTGACAATAACGTGATATGATTTAATAATTTCACACATAAGTAATATTACTTATACTCTGGAGTATAAGTCGCGCCCCCAGCCAAACTATGAAAAAAACTGCGACTTATAGTCCGAAAAATACAGTAATCTACCGTCATTGTTATGTATGCCAATTTCGGGGTTATAGGTCAGGCTAAAGGTTGGGCTACTACATCTGTGCTTTCAGAAAAGAGGCGGTTTTGCTGAAATATTGCAGGCAAGATTTTCACAATGGGGGGGGGGGGGAAACAGTTGCCGATAAACTATTCAACTTTTTTGTGTTTCAGTAAAAAAAAAACCTTGATGGAACAAGACAGACGAGAATCGGCATCAGTATCATTTTGAAGCTACGCTGTTAGCATTAGCACCTAGCATGAGTTTTAACTGACATGACAGAGAGCCTCAAACTGCGACGTCTCACGCTGCTGCTGAACAGTGCGACATTTTGATTTGTGGAAAATGAACAGCCACGTTTTGAAACCAGAAAGCGTCTCGAGACAATATCTGATCTTGCTCAAATGACCTCCTCAAGCAACACTTAGAGCGAGGGCTTTTTTCATATCCTTCTGTCTTTTTCATTGACATTGTTGTATCTTAAGTGTGCTGCATGGAGACAAAACGGTCCACTTGAGAATACCATCAAGTGGAATTGCCTGAAGGTTGAAAAGAAAGAAAAAAGGATTAATAATTTAACCTTCTAGGGGATTACTACTTCTACAATAGCACAACAGTAACTCCTAAAACCACTGAGGGGGTTGTTTCTTTTTTTATTAATGTACAGTTAGCTACTGGAAATATAGTCGATTATTTCTGGAATATGTTCTGCCTAAAGGAAAAAAACCATAACTTTTATGAATGATAATTCACAGACAAAATAAAATAACCTTTGATCTACAACATTATAAACCCTGAGATACTTGAAACATTGATATTATAAAAGTATTCAGAATTAGTTGTGTCATATGATGATTGTTGGTGCTCAAGCACATTTCACATTTGTAGCCAGATGTTTATATCTACTTATTCAATTTGATTAATTTTGAATCTGGGTTAGTCATTTGAAGCACCCATTTTTTTTTTTTTTTATCTTTAATATTTTTCAACCGTAGAGTAGAAGACCAACTCAGAATTTCATAGGAATTTTCCTCAAGAGTCTTCGGAAATATGTAAAACTTTGCCCAAAATTATTTACACACTTGGAGCTCGCTGTGGCTCTCCTCAAGGTTTCTCAAAGACAACATCTAACAATTGCAAGAGGTGTTGCTTCTTTACTGTTATTCTCTTTAAAAGAGCAGATACTCTGGTTTCAATGAGATATAAATCTCTCTTTTTTTAACACTGTTAAAATGAGAAACCTCCCTCATTTTATCAAGATAATCTTGATTTTATTTCAAAGTTCTCGCAGTTAAATGCTTCCGTACTTTCGGAAAGGACCAGAACCTCCTCCTTCCCCCCAAATCTTTTTATTACTTCTTCTCTTCCCCCTTTTTCACAAATTACGCTAGGCTAAAATCAGTTAGTACTAAATGGAAGTCATCATCATTCAGAAAAACCAAATGATTCCATTAAAAACGGTTGGCGTGAAAAAGTCTACTATAAACCTTTATCCGTGTTGTACCAGAGGGTTGTTGGAAGTGCTGTTCAATCTCTGTGCATATATTTACAGAGTGTTGGCGAGCTTCCCGCTCTTTTTTTTTTTTTTTTTTGTGGCTAACTGGCAGAGATGTCAAGTTGCCCCGAGCAACTGAGGGAAGCTGTAGAGGATTGTTGGCAGACTTGCGTCAGGGAAGAAGTGCTCGTTAAGCCAACTAAGTTGTCATGGTTAATTAAATAGCCAGTCATTTCTGAAGTTTGTTTTTCCTGGCCCCGACCCTCCGTATCATGACAACGCCACGGGAACGCGCTGCGGTCACGCCGGGTCAGCGCCGCCTCTCTCTTTAGTTTGACTGATGTGCGCGATTAGCTGGTGGAACGCCCCGACTTTCTCAGGTCCGTCCCAAACCTCAGACGGGTGGAGCCGCCGGGGCTTTCATCTCCCCCCCGCTGAATATTGAAGCCGAAGGCTCAAAGAAAGAAAACGCTTTGAACGAACAAACGCGGACTCCAAACAAACGAAGACCGCCGCGGCGTCGAGTGATTGTGAACTTGGCTGACTAATTTGTTTGTTTCTCAAGTCTGAGCGGGAGGACGGGGGTTTGGAGGGGAAAAAAACCTCTAAAACGTTGGCGGACGCAGTCACCTCGTGTCCAACTCGCTGCAGGAAAGGACTTCGTTGAGGATTTTGAGGCCAAACGCTGTCGGAATCCCTTTACGAATCAGTGTGTGCACCTCGGTCAAAATGACAGAGTTAAGATGTGTGTGTGTGGTCTCATTTACATATAAAGCACTGGGCCCTCAGGAGGTAAGTGGACTAACAGTGAGATAGCTCTGCTATTTATTGCTTTTCATGCTGCAGTGACTACCTGAGAGCCGCAGCTTCTCGAACGTGTCAGTGAAATCCGCACACCAGCGGCCATCGCCGTTCTCCATTAAGTGCCTCCCTCCGCACTCTGAAGGAGACAGAGAAGATGCTGTTAGACATACAGTTTACTCATAAGCTGCTTCGTGTCGTTACCCCGGCGACGGGACGCCGAGAATGCCGTGCTCAAATGACAGGCGGCCAAAAGTTTCACAGCCAAACTTTTGGATCTAATACAAAACTTCTTAGCATGACACGCTAATTGATTTTATTTATTTATATTCCCCCCCTCCCCTTCCACAGGCTATTGACAGAGCCTCCCACCCGCACAATAAACTGATGTCAAATTGTCAGCCTGTCAACAAAAGAAGTCACTTTGCATTTTTTTAAGAGGATGACGATACCATCCATCAACGTCAGGGAAATCTGAATTGGAAATTTTATTACCAGGCCCAGAATAAACTCCGCTTTTTGTCTCGTTGCAGTCGGCAGCACGGAAGATTTATAGCTGTGTCGTTATTCTAAACATAATCTTACGCTTGAGTTTAGCAGTGATTTATAGTCATTTCGTTTACTTGTAAACCACGGAAGAGAACTGGCAGAAAAGGACAGGCTGATACGCGAACGGTCGCCGTAGCGCCGATGGAGTACAGCTGGCCCCCCGACGAGGCCCCCCGAGTTGCGCCGCCACCCTGTCACCGGCGACAAATGACATGAACACATTTACATCACTGAAGGGTGGGAAGAAAGATGGAGCTTCTGCTCTAATAATCTCCTTCACTGCCAATATTATCATTATATCCGTCATCATTAGTTAGGAGCTTTCACCTTTTCAGCTAAATAAAATAAATCAAATACTTTACGCACTTTGGCCCCTGGATGGGGTGGCGGTTGGGACTCCATTTGGAAAAAAAAGGGAAAAAAAAGAAAGTCAAATTTAATGAAAATAAAAAGGGATCGCCAGTCGAAAAACCAATAATCACATTTTAATGGCTCATAGGTTTCGCAATGACATTGATGTATTTGTTTTTCTCATCCAAAACTGCTTTTAGCCTCAAATTGGACTGAAATGAAGGCAGGCAAGCGTGATGACGAAGGAGTAGATATTTAAATTTAAAAGGAAGACTGAAAATGACACAGACAGTGGGAAACATTCAAGAAGTAAACCAGCAAAACACACTAGCTGCATACCGTATGCACAAACTGGAATAAAAATAATTTAACTTCACGGAAACGCTGCAATTTTGAAAAAACAAACTAACTTTTTCTTAATTCTGCGTTAGGATGAATTGAGGTTGATTCAATTTTTAGAATCAACCTTATTTTCCTGTGAGAAAAATGAGGATTAATCCTAATCAATAGGGGCGCACCAATTGATCAGCACCAACTTCCTTAATTTTGGTGATCAGCTGATACTTATATCTGAAGCCAATTTGATCCCCTTATCTACCTCTGCAATGTTCTAAAATTGACTTTCTTGCTATATTTAGCGACATTTCAGACAAAAAACATTTATCTGAAACGCGGCCAAAATTGGAATTAGCAGGTCAAGTTTTTTTTAAAGATTGATAGTCGGCCGCAGAAAAGCAATCTACTAATTGACATTTCAACTCCAATTATAATGTGACTGGATTCCCTTTAGCTATGGTCAGAGAATGTGACGTAGTTCATGTTCACTTCATCAAAGGTCTTACAGAATATTTGCAATTGTAAAGGCAAAGTAAAGTCAGACTATGCTTCAAAAAACTGAAGTTTCTTTTCAAATCGATGTTTTTTTTCCCCCCTCATACATGAATACAAAAACATACATTTTAGACATCAGAACTATAAATTTTCTCATAGGAACACATTTTTCTTGTGTTGTTCGCTGAATCTGGCTAGAGAAAACAAGGTTAGCTTTCATAATAGCAGTAGATGTATGGAAACGGCCATGGAGTCTGAGGTCCTCAATGCCCTGTGTCATTATAATGGCCGGGCTTTTAGAAACCATGGAGGCCTCTCACAAAGACAGAGTCACTAAACCAATCTAGCCTTTAGCCTTGGAAGAACACTCGCTGTACCTCTGACTAGTTATTGCTTCCTGCTGAACGGATCATACATCTCTGCTATTGATTGGCCTTGCCTGCTCCACATGTCTAATTGTGGTGCGGTCCTCACATTTCACAGACAGTAATAGGTTACACAGAAGAATAAAGATGCATTCGCTGGATATTGATCAGCGGCAATCCACACCTCTGGCAAAATTAATGAGACAATGCATATGGATCGATACCGCTTTCCCCCTGGCTTGGCCTCCATCCTCCACAGTTTCCTCTCTGCTCACTGGAAGTGCAGCCATCCCTAATGCAAGAACAGCCGGATTTAGCTCGTCTTTTCCAAGATTGATTGTTTTGCATGACAGTTAAAACGGGACAGAATGTCCTTGTTGGACGTTGGGGGTTTAAAAGCTGTGGATTTGATTGCGCTGAACTGGAAATGAGGGCGACGCGATTGCGCCCCATTCTGCTTCGGTTAATCTTACAAGGCAATTTGAGAATGGTTCACTCAAACCACACCCGTTCTCATTTACTCTACAACCACAAACGGCGGAGGATAAGAGGCCGTTTGTTGAAGAGTTGAAAAGATTAATGGACCAATGCCTTGTGTAAGCGTGTATACTGAAACTATCACCCTATAAATCCAGAGGAAGTCATCCTGTCTGTGGAAACACAAGACCAGCCCACAGAAGATGTTACAGCACATGCAAATCAGTTCAAGATTCCAGTAACTGGGACGCATGAGAGACGGATTGAAACGATATGAATATGAGGTTTTGGTGCCTGGATGCGTGCATGTAGGATAATTATGGCAGCAATTCTCACAAGTTAGAGGCCGGCAAAGCACTTGCACATGCAATTACTCACTCTTGACGAAGTGCCCTCCCATGGTGAGATTCCCAGCGCGGAGGTTTCAGATGTCAAACGTTCTGCTGTCTGTTTTCTCTCGGCGTGCTAACTGGTAGACGGGGTTCGTTTCATCACTGTCTCCTTTAATCTTAGGCACATACATGCACGGGAATTGATCATTTGGCTTGTAAGGCCTTTTACACCCCTCAAGGCTGCCAGAGAAGATTTCAACACAAATTAATTAGGATAGTTACAGAGAGGAAATGATGGTGGTTTCCTCGATGTTTTGGCTGTACAGCTAGAATCTGAATAGATAGCAATGTTTACATTATTGGATCACACAGATTCGGGCACACTACTGGTGGTTTGTTAGCATTTTCTGGTCTTATGGAGAAAACGTCATAAGATAAATGAATCTTGGTCACAAATCACAAGGGTTTTGTTTCAAGGTTCAAGGTTAGGCCTTCAAATCTAAGAACACTGTGTAAATGGTTAAGTATGGTGGTGGCAGCATGTCATAGTGAAAACCTATTGTCCCAGTTGAACCAGTATATTGGAAAAAAGTGGGTTGGAGAATAAAGTCGGAAGACCACCTCTAAAATCTTCAACTTCATCTGAATTCGACAGCTTAGCAGTTTAACCATCCTGTATTCTTAGTGCTCAGGAGGAGCGCAGCAGATGTTATGGTAGGACAACGGTTGTCCCGTCAGACCGTCAGTTCCCAAAACCACACAAACCAAGACTCAACGGAAGGTTGGTGTGTCACCACTGCACCTGCACTGGGTAAAAAGCTGATGGGATGCAATTGATCCCCTCTATTAAGATCAAATTTAAGGAAACTGCTGGTTTAAGAAACGTCAGCTGCAGACCTGCTACTAACAAGTCTTTCACCACCGGGTCATTAAGCCACGTCGCTATGACAACCAGATTTTTATAGTAAGCTGGAAGAGTAGTTGTAGTAGTAAAAATAAATTTAAAAAAATTCTCATCTTAATGTAAAATCAAACTTTTCTGAAAACAGGTCATTTGTAATGCAAATGGCTGCAGTGATGAGTGATTGTGCTGCATTTCTAAGACTCGTTTTGAGGTTCAGTCCATATGGCGCGCTCCCTGGTTCTGACCGAGAGCGCCGGAGAGATCGGATATCTGGAACGCCCGGAAGTGTGGCTGTACTATAATAAAAGAGAAAAATCAGGCTGACCGACCCACTTTGCTCAATATTGACCTTTTATTTTATTTTCTCTAAAGCCTTGGCGAGTCATCCACCTGGCTGAGGTCCCACAGAAAAAGCTTCAAGTTGCAGTTGACGTAAGAATATATATCTTTGAAACATTTCATATAAGATAGTTGTTGAAATAATTTTAATTTCAGGGTTCTTTGTTGGGTTTTTTTTATTATTATTATTATTTACTGCAAAACATTCACAGTCCTTGGACTAATTTGTTGCTAGTCTGTGCCTTGGGGTTGTACTGATGTGTAAACCTTTTAGATGTGGGGAAAAACAGAATCATAAAGGGAAAATGAATGAAATTGATTAACTTTTACTCTATATTGACCTTCAGTTTTCCTTTGCTTTGCTTTTAGAAACGTCTAAAAGGATGCTGTAAATGATAATAAATAATATCTCACGACATTTTCAGATCTGTTTTTTCCTCTAACATTCTTGTTCTGGGAAAACATGCAGTGAATGAGTATTTGAGTCACAGCTAATAAAACGAAGCTTACTCTCAAGATAACCTGTAGAAATGCAAAGAGCAGGGTTCCAATGTTGAGTTCATTCATTAGGGGAATGAAACTATCCAAACCAACCTGGCTCTATGTGAAGAAGTTGGGCTTTCAATGCTTTCAAAGCTTTAAGACTTCAATCATAAATTGTAGAAATTGGAATTACAAAAATAAATTTGCTTAATGGAAACACGCCAATATATTAAAATAATTTTTTCAATAAAAAGTTTTTGTGGTGTTTTTAAAAAAAAACTGCAATGGAAACACTTTTGTACACACCACACAAGTCACATGATCAACAACTGGATGTTACTACTGGCAAAAACGACAAAGACGACGACAGGAAGTGGCAGTTGGCGGAGGTTTTTTAACCACTTATCACACGAACAAACGTATTCACGTGGGATTTCAATTGGGTTTCTTATTTAATCAGAGCACCGCAATTGCAAAATTGTAATTTTTTTTTTTTTTTTGATGTTAATATGTTGCAATGAAAAGCTCATTAGCAGCATCTCATTTTGACTGAAGCCCAGACTTTGACTAGGCCTCTCCATCAGCTTTGTTTTTCTATCAAGTCACTCAGAGATGAACGTCATGGTGCGCTTGAAATCACCATCCTGCTGCAGAAATCAAATTCCTTTAGTTGTTAAGGTAATGTATTGATTAACCCGACCTTATCCATCAGAGTTTTGTGCGGAATGCAACGTTCCATAAGCTGCAACATAGATCTGTTCCCCAGTCCCTTCAGATTGGGCTGTGATGTGCTGCTTCTTGACATCTTTTCACCAACTTCATGACAGACACTTGGGAAAAGGGTCTGTTTTTTTTCTTTCTTCACATGTAGAAATACTTCTGTATTATTGTATTGTATTGTATATTATTACTCGATGTATCTCTGTCTGGTATTAAAATTAGCTTTAATAGAAAAGGCAAGTTAGAGAGAAAAAAAAATCTATAAGAGTGGAAATTACTGCCAAGTCAAAAATAATGAGGAGCTCTTTTTTTTTTTTTTTTTTTTTTTTTTTTTTTAAAAATTTTTTATTAAAAAATATAAAAAAAAAAAAAATATTTTTTTTTTTTTTGTTTATTATTATATAATTAAACAAAAAAATAA